>JAOTRI020099601.1:0-14350 GCA_028564885.2 Zoanthus sanctaehelenae
ACCTGTCTGCTGAACAGTGAATTGATATCATAGGGAGAAGTTACATACTAATCACTTCTGGGAGTTAAAGGGTTAAGAGAAATAGCAGCACCCTCGATTATTTGCGGCAGTCAGATTGGCATAATGCTCATTGGTTGTTCCTCCCACTTCTACGACCCATTGGTTGTACCTCTGGGTCTAGGACCCAGAATCGATTCCTGGGCTCCGTATACAGTGGGCTGAGATTTGTCGATCTGACTCTTGGGTTTAATCTTCGAGTACTCCAGTTTTTCTCCCTCTGTAAAGTCGACTTTCACGCCAAGATCTAAGCCGTCGAGCGGTTAAACATTAGCCTCTGGCTAGAAAGAATGGGTAAGTATTTATTTCAGGACCCTGACTATTTGTCCTGCGGGGGAGTCAAACCGAAGCCTGCTGCACAGTAAAATAGCATCACTCTGTTGTATTATTACATCAGATGTGTTTTTGTTTTAACAAACACAGGAAAGTGAGTTGGCTTTACGTCGGCAAGGTTCCTGTGTTGTACTGGTTGATCTGGAGCTTCCCCACTTGGTGCGGTTGGAGGAAGACCCCCTGCGTACTGAGATTATGCTCTATCGCCTGATGGTGAGTCAACAGATTGTCACCTTTGCAGAAACGAATCTGAAAAGCAGATATAATCATCTGTATTTTATGTGATTATTAACTGCCCAATAACTCTGATTATGAACTCTCAAGGAATCCACTTTAGTTTGATAATGTTTTTTATGTTATTTATCTTATATATTTTAATTCATTCTCATTTTCTTACTAACGGATGCAGATAGGGGACTTGTGAGAAATACGTTGGGATTGGGTTAGGATCACAACATTTAGATTGTCAAACAAATTTTAGCCAGCATAAATCCTTTAAAACGCTAATGATACAATAACTAAGTATACACAAGGTGTCGTTAAGAAAATTGTCTGCCGGTTGATGTTTCATTTGAGCCGGTTAAAAACGGCTGAAAGAACAGTTTGTTGCCCAGTTTGTTGCCCATTCTTGAGTGATGGACGGCCAAATCTAGCCGGCGATTACCACTTTCTCAGCCGGCGAATTTCGCCTGCAGCCGGCCCTTAGCGACAACCCTGATACAAGAGAAAATGTTCTTAAACACCAGCAAATGTTTAAGCACTGTATCAGAGCTTTCGGCTTCTATCCAGAGACCTTTATCATATTTGGCCTCAGTCTACGAATTCGTGTTGTCCCAATTTAATATCTTTTGTCCGAAATGAAATTTCATTTCATTGATAAAGGTCTCTGTATGGAGGCCGAAAGCTCTGATACATTACTTCATCATTTACTGATGTTTAAGAATATTTTCTCGGCTTGTACACTTGATGCCCCAGCAGAAGAACTTTCATTTACGAATAACTAAGTAATAATGATAAAAACGCCGAGCTACTTTTCGTTGTATACTGAACCTTTGTTGATTTTTCCGTTTTTTGCAAAGCATGGTAAAACCAGGATAGGAAGAGAAGATGCCCCTAACCCGCAGGATATAGGTAAGCAAACAGGGTATATCCCTTTAGTTTTAAACTTCAACTCAATATAATAGTAATCAATAGTAATGATTGTGATTATGACGATAATAATGCTACAACTATTAATCATATTGTTGCGTGACAGTACTTGAAGGTGAGGGTGTGGCTAAAGAACACTGTATTATTGAGTACACCAAGAAAAAAGTGTTTGTCGAACCCCTGAGCAGTATGTGTTGGGTGAATGGAGTTATTGTCTCACAGGCCACCAAACTAATACAAGGTAAATATTCCACTTTGGTCTTTGTGGCGTCTAAATGTAAATGTATCTCTTGTTAACACGGGTTATTCTTACTACTATCCTCTTGATGGTCAGTTACACAAATCACTGAATTAAGAAAGGGCGATAAGGGAAAAAAATCAAAATCAAGAAAAAAAATCTCTTAAACGATTGTAAAATTTTGTCTAACAGTATTAGAGTTCTCTGATTAGTGATTGTACCATTGTCTAATGTAAGAAATTTTTATGTTTAAGACATATTGTAGTTGATTTAATCAACCTTGGCAAAAAATGTTCAATTATCCGTATAATTAGGGAATAAGTCTCGCGCTTCGAGCGTGACTCTTTCTTCGCATTTATCAATGATTCTGAGTTGTAAAGTATCGTGACATGCTTTCATCTAGTATATACACTGGTTACGCGGGGATTTGCACAGATGTTATTTGTATGCTTAGTTCTCTCAAAAGTCTTTAGACGATATTAGAAAACTTTCCAATGAAAGGTAGTTTGAAACATTTAGTTTTCTAATGTAGCACAAAACCGAGTGAACAATTTGGCATGGACGTTTTGTAAAGACATAAAATGCAACTTGCTTATGGACATATTTTAACTTTTTACTCTAAACGTTTATTCAAGTCAAACAAAACCTTTAATCATCAATAAACTTTTGTCAACTTTAATCAACTTTTCCACATTTATAGGCTCAAATTCACGGTGTTTTTACAATTTGCAGGGGATGTTCTTGTTCTAGGGAAGAATGAAGTGTTTAAATTCAACTTCCCAGTTGAAGCAGCCAAGTTAAGAGAGAAAAGACGTTCCTTCCATCTTAAGAAAGGGGTGAGTAAAAGTTGTCTTTGTTTCTTCATTAGGATCTAACCTTGCATTAAATGCATTTCACATAATACTGAGGGAGTTATATGTTTAGTTGAAATCGGAATACATACTTTGTACTATGCCACAGCTGCCAAGCCTCACCCCTCAGAAGCTTTTTCCATTCATGCCCACAGGATGGACATTAAAAATTTGAAAACTGAAATCGCGTCGGCTATTCTTCTTCATCACAAGTAACAGAAATACCGTTTGAAATAGAATCTAATTAAAGAGTTGAGCAGTCCATGGAATTAAATCATGTTCTCGACAGTAGTCATTTAGTTTATCCAAATACCAAAGAACAAATTTTCTTATGTTGGGACAGTGGTAGATGGGAGGGGGTGTTAGGTACGTTGATACCATAATTTCACGTCCACTCTCCGTTCTACCTTGACAGCTCTAGTATATTCAACTGCTTCTGGAAAAAATAGCAAAATAGATACTGTACAGTCAGCAGAATACTTAAATTGTATGCAATTACACGCTTTATATTAACTCGTTTCCTACTATCTTAATATTTAAAACTAGTATATCCCAAGGGTATGAGAATGCTGCGAATTTTGGTTTAAATACATACACCGAAGTGTAAAACGCCCCTTATCTCTCGCTTCCTTTGCGTTCGCATGTGAACTGAACCCGACACAACAACAAAATGTGATAGTTGACACCGTTTTTCACAGCACACCGCCATGACAGAAACGAAACCGATTTTGGTACAACGTCTTTTTGACACTTTTTACGTTCATTTGTTTGCTTTTTAACAGCATCGCCCGTAGTCGGGATTCACTTTCACATTTTGTATCAGGCTCAATTTTTGCGAATGCATATCTAGAGTCAAAGTTATTGAGCTACATTGTTTAAATTTACTGTTTCTTGTTACAGAAGTTTTTTAATACCCGATATATATTAATGCACTTATTCGATCATTTTTATGTATGTAACGTAAAGTGTGCAATAAAAGACTACACTCCGCCAGGGTTCGCAGTGAACTCTGGATGCTATGCAATGAATTCTGGTTAAAACCTCGTTGCAACACAATGAATTCTGGTTAGAACAGCAAACAGATGAAATCGAGAATATTGCTAGATTTTGATTATAAATTGGTGCTTGCTCGCTTCGCTCGCCCCACAACAACTAATATCTTCAAATAATTTTGAAGTTACTAATTTTTACAATTCAGGAATCAACGGAGTCCTTGTCTAGTTTCTATTCGAACTTTCGTGGAAGCCTTAGTGATCTGGCGTTGCGTGGTAGTCATGGAGATCTCAGTTTCCGTTCCGAGTCACCGACACAAATCACTATCGACTCCGGGTGAGTATATACTATCTAAAACAACGTTGGTAAAATTGACCTTAATTAGATAAAGAACATTGCTTCTCACATTGCTAATGTTTTTAAGAAAATACTTGTGTTTCGATGTGGGAACTGTAGCATATTTTTCATCAGTTGATTTGTAGATTTGATCACATAAAGCGCTTTTTCAAGTGAGTACTTTTCAGCTCGCTCTCTCTCTCTCTCTCATCAGGTGCAAAACTAACAGAGCGTTAAGCTGCGAACACAGCCGCCTTTCATTGCTTACCGGTTCCACAAGGGAGGCATCTGCGGTTCACTATCAGAAATTCCATACTGATGACGTCAATCTGTCCTGAATCTGGTCAGGAGTTGTGATTGGTCCGCTCGATTTCTTTGCTTTATTATGGTCCCAAGTATCAATTGATTTTGCCGTATGATATAGTAAAACAGGTGTAAAGTTTATCCCAAGTTGCAATTCGTTACAAAATTTACAAATAATTATGCATTGTGGAATTTCTTGTCGTGAAACGCTGATATCTCTCGCGAAATCGGCGAGAAATGAAAAACAGCTAACAGAATGGCAACGTTGGTTTATAAAGTTGTGTAATTTACACATTTTATGATAAGAATTTTGTGTAAATAGCGGCAAGAACTTGCAAGTTCAGTTCGGTTTACATATTGTAAAGAATGTTATACATAGTTTATAACGCTTGGTTGCCTTGGAAGAAGCAGCTTTGCGAACTATTGTTCTTCGGTATTTAGATTAAATGAATATTTATTTTTGTACATGTATTAAAACATGGCTATAAACTGATGCCCATTTTGCCTGATGGTGTTAAAGTAATAGTCAAACAATTCCATGCAAAGGTCATTGACTGTTATTGTGTGTGATTTTCCTTTTTTATATAATTGATTTTAAGTTTCAGTTTGTTTCCCTTTATTGTTTAACGTTTGTTAGCTAACTTAAGTCATTAATACTCTTTCAGACTGAGTATTGATTGTTATTGAATGACATTACTGTTTTAAAACTGTATTTTATTATTGTAGTTAATGTTGTTCTTATAATGATATAATATCGTAGTTAAATGGAACATAACAAAAACAAAAAACATTTAGTTTCTTCACTTTGTGCTAAATCTTTTATCTTTAATAAATTCACACAGTATGCCTCTGGTCTTCTTGTCGTCCATCAATTTCTGGGTCTCTTTAAAGCTTTTTCTTCAGCAACCCCTAAAAATGTTAAATTTTCTCTCATTCGGTTTGTGCCGACAGTGTTGAGGAAGATCTTGGAGAAGGCGTTGCATCGGATAGAGCCAACATTGATGAACTAAAGTAAGTCCTTTATAAATAAATAAATAATAAATAATTACAGTATTTATACAGCGCGTATTGTAAAGCCTTGAGCTCTTTACAAATAAATGCAGGTTTTAACAGTTTGAGGGTCTTAGTCTGCTGAGCGGCTCACATGTTATGGCGTAAATTGGCAGCCGATAAGAAGTGCCCGCAGTTCAAGAGACAAACCACAACACCAGGATCACCACCCTGTTCTTTACGAGAAGTGTGTGGGTTCTTTTAAGTCCCTCGAGAGAGAAATCGAGAGACTGGGCATTCGGTTTAACGTCCTAATCTGAGAAGAAGCACGTCCAAGCGCAATCACGGTCCGTACTGTAGACTGCTTTGATTCTAAGCTTGCCTTTCTCATCAGTAGTTCATTCCTACAACCTACAAAACGTTTTTCGAGTAGTTATGGGGAAAATATGCTGTTGTTTCGGGAGAAAAATTGTTTCGGTAGAAAAAAATTGCGACGGGAACCATTTAACAACAAGTTCAAGTTAAATTAAGAATTTGCCACTCGTAACGAGTGACAGGCTTCAAAGTTTTTATATAAAAATGTTTCATATAAAAGTGTTCAGTTTGTTAAAGTTAGTAGCTAAAGGCTATCTATAATGCTGAAATGTTTACTGTCATTGATATATGTGAATAATTGGTAAGGATAGGTAAATAGTGATCTGTTTTAGTGCAGTGTTTGTTTCCACCGCCATCTTGGCAGACATCCCACCTGACCTTGTTTGCCAGTAAGTGGGTCACGTGGCCTATTAGTGCAAATCGCCTATTCTTACAATTTCCTTCTTGCTTGGTAGGATTCAGTTGTCAGACCTTATAGCAAAGCACAAGGAAAGCGAAGCTCAAAGAGTAGAAGTAGAGAAATCTTACCAAGAGGAAATTATGTGTAAATGGAAAGAAATCGAAGAACAAAAAGATATAATCCAGAGGTTGCGAGAACAACAAGAAAGTAAAGCAGAAGAAGCCCAAATTGAACTTGATAAAATGAGAACAATATTTGAGGAACAGAGCATTGAGGACAGGAAATCTCTAGAAGAACAAATTAATCTTTTAGTAGAACTTAAGCACAGAGATCGCAATTTGGGAGACAGTGATAAAAATGAATCTATCGCTGATGAAAAAACAAGTATTATGTCATATTTGGAAGAACTTTGGAGTACAATTGAGCAGTCTGAACTAAAACTGGCGGAAATTCAACTTCAAATGAATAAAGCCATAGAACAATCTGAAATAGGTTTAGTAAAGCATACAGAAAGAATGAAATGGGAAAAACAAGAAGAACTCAATGAAATCGAGTCAGAAAGGAAAACCTTGGAGGAACTAAATACCAAACTTTCAGAGTCCTTTGCGACATCAGAAACAAATCTGAAGGAAAAGAAAGTTGATTTGGAAAAGAACATTGAGGCAGGATATCAACAACTAAATGATGTGGACGATATAATTAGACTTTTGGAGGAGCAGCAACAGCATTTCTTTGAGAAATTTGAAATTGATCCGAAAGAAGTAAAGCGAAAATTATTGGAAGAACAAAAAACTGGAAAGCATAAACTTGATGAAGTAAGAGAGAAAGTTTTAGTTTTTCAGAAAGAAATTCAAAACGGGTTGGATAACGCCGAGAAAAGTAATCTAGAACAGAGATATGTCGACTTAGAGAGCGAGCTTCAAAAGTTGTGTTGTTTCAAAAAGGAAAAACAGGAAATAGTTGATGGGTCTAAAAAGGAACTTTCTGGATTGATATCTAAAGTTGAGAAGTCCCGAAAGGACATTCTTTCAAATGAAGAACAGTTATTAAGAGTAAGACAACGGTACTTGGCGTGCGAGAAGAAACATGACGAAAATCTTGAAACTAATCTTGGTATTCTTAAAAATGATAGGAACGCCAAAATGGACGAGCTGATGAATGAAAGGGAGCGATGTGTGGCGTTGTTACAGAACGAGTATCAACGAATGGAAGATGCGGTGTCAAATGCGTGTGATAGAGCAAGTTTTGATGGCTGTGAGCTGGAGCTTTCTCAAAAGGAGGTCCTGGAAGCTCAGAAATGTGTTGTTGTGTCATTGATCAAGGATAAACGAGATCAAGTTGAAACAGGTGGGGGTTCTAACGTTTTAAATTATCTGAATCGACGTGCAAATTTTGAGAGAGAGCAAGAGAGAATGATTGAACAGCAAAAGAAAGTTTCTGAACACATTCTAGCAGACATAAAGGAAAAAGAACTTACTGTTAGAAAACTGACGACACAACGAGATCAGTTTCATTTTGAAAGAGAAAAGGAAAGGCTTGCAATTCGGAAACGAATCCAGCGCATTGAAAGAGCAAAGTCGGTGGATGATATTCAAAGCGAATACACTCTCGAATTTTATAAAGAAGAATCTAACAAGCTGCGAGAGGCGTTTGAGCGGGTTACGGAAGCCGAAACAAGGTATTTAGTATATCAAGAAATTTGAAAAATAAATCAAACATAGAATACATTTGACAATATAAATTAACCGTACTTTCAACTTCTCGATTAATTGATAGTAAAGTAACTTACGATCAGTAGAATATGTTGGTTACCAATATGGTTTAAATACACAGACATGAAAGAAATATTTATTATGTTTCTGGTATCGATATTTAACGGTTTATTATTTGTCAAATTTTACTTTCAGTCTCCATTTTAACTTTTGAAATTATGTAAACTTTGCCCTTTTCCCCTCGCGATCCGCTAGTTTGATTGCTTGTGATTTTAATCTACTTGGTTACACGCTATACAATAATCTCATAAACAACTTCCTATCCAACGACCTCAAATGTAAGGCACCTTGTTCTGCAGCCAAATTCTAACTCCATAAACTTGCCAGAGGCATGCTTTACGTCTAAGAAAGAATTTTACTTGCAATGGCAATAATATTATAAGTAATAATAATAGATATCTGAACAGACATAACTACAATGCCGTTAAAAAAAATAGCAAAACAGTTACTGTTCATCAGCAGGATGCCCAAATTGTTTTTAACTCTACAATTGGTTACGGCTTCATTAAATCCTGTACCAATTGAAGAACAATTTAGGTGGAGCCACCCACTAAGTGAGCACAGTAACTCGCACTCATGCGAGTTCAACGCAGCCCAACGTGGTCGGACCGAATACATATAAAAGCGCCCCTGGCTGCCGCTATACGGTCCATGCGTGACCTTGGAGCACAGCGTCAAGGAGGGAGGAAAACCGGAGTTCCCGGAGAAAACCCCTCGGAGTCAGATAGAGAGGAGAAATCCCGGGTCGTAAAGGTGGGAAGCGCGAGTCATGACCACTACGCCAACCTGGCTCCCAATAGATGTTTCATCTGATTACATATGTTCATCGGTCGTCAGAGACAACTACTTAGGAGCTTAAGCACCAGAAGATTTCTTCACAACGGAGGTCTATTTTCCGAAAGTAGACTGGATTGAGAACAGCTTTTTTTAGTGCGATTTTTTTAACTTAAACAGCACGCGCTATTACGAACGACGCACATAGGGAAAAAGGCACGAAAACTTACTCAGTCATAAACATTATTAAGTTTTGAATTTGGTTTCACCTACGACAAGAACCTGAATAAAATGTCAGTGCTAAACTACTTGTAATTACATTATTTACTAGTAAAGGTTTACTAAAAATTTGCGAAGTGCTTGAAGCCTTTCCTTTCATAAAATAACTTCGCAGTTTTGACAGACTCACTTGGGAGGCCAAAGCAGCTTGTAGGCCGCCTTGAAAATCACCACGATCGCATGACGTGTTCAATTAAGCGAAATCTGCCGACAGTTTAGTTCCCGTGTGCCTCCGTGACAACAAAAGCGCCTGGTGCTTAAGCTTTCTAATATCTTTTATTGACGAGCGGAGTCTCAAAAATGGTCACTCCACGGAAAACCTAGTTATTTACGAGAATACTGTTTTTATTAGATAATGGCTTCCATGCCGATAACTTTACTTTTCACAAGTTGTAACAAGTCTTTTCTTTTTAAGTAAAGAGCGTTTAAAACGTGGTTAAAGACTGTGTACTATGAAGTCTTAATTTTTGTGTTCTGGGTGAGAAATGAGGATGACCAGAGATGTCGCTGAATAACTTAATCATAAAACGTGGTCGTCCCTCAGACGACCTCTTTCAAAGTTAATTTCGGGCCCTCATGACTTTTCTAAGTTTAACTGTGTAACATTTTCAATATGATATCAATGCTTTAGTCTTCTGACTGTCTACAATAAGGAAATGCTAGTGATACTATAGAAGCAAGTCTTGTTGACTGGTTGTTTGTTTGCTTGCTTGTCTGTTTGTTTTTTGTTCAATTGAAATGAAGGAATTCTTTTAGATTAACAGCAGAAGTGCGAGAGAAAGAAGCCGTTTTGCTGCAGCTAGAAGCCACTAGAGCAAAGTTATTAGACGTTGAAGAAAGTCACGATGACACTGAAAACAGAGTGAAGGAGCTTGAAGCAATAAGACATCAGAAAGACGAAGAGATTGTCAGACTCAGAAAACACATTGAAGATGAGAAGAAAAAGTACTTAGAACATCTTAAGTGAGTTTTATTATGATCTGCTGTCATATAGTGTTCTGTTCCGTATTTCTATTTATTTGATGTTTTTATTTGGTGGTCCTTCAGTTTTGCTCTTTCTTTGCTGATGTATTTATTTGAATTATTCTTTTGTAAGTACCGAGAATTGCGGCAATTACTTCGTGTAGAGGACACAGAATTAAACAAGGTTTGTGATTGCCCGAAATAAGGTCGGGCTAAGCTTTATCTTTCTTTTGATTGGTTCAAAAATCTGTGTGCTCTACACGAAGTAAAAGTCAGAATTGCTCACAAAATATAAGTGAAAAATCAGCCAGTTTCTCCTTTTACCTAATCTGAGGCGTGTATAGTAGTTTTGATGTACTCAACTGTGCCGAGGTTTTGAATATTTGTGTGACCTTTACCGCCAAACATTGTGTAGTGGCTGTGTCTTTGTTACAGTTGGTATAAGATCTCTACTTTTCAACCACAAGGTCCCAGGTTCGATCCCTGGTTCTGTCGTGATTTGAATATTTTTCCGACCTTCTTTACCACCAAACATTGTCTAATGGCGACGTGGTTGATGCAGTTGTGATAAGATCTATGACTTTCAGCCATAATGTCCCAGGTTCGATATCAGGTTTTTCCGAAACTTGTGTGACGTTCTTTTCCTTAAAAGTGTTGTCAGTTATTCCTTCTTTTGAGATCGGTAAATAGACCACTTCAAAATTGCCCGGCTAGCCTCGTCTTTGAGTGAACAATACAAAAGAATATTTGTACCCAAACGAGGCTAGCGGGGCAAATTTGAATAAAAGCAAAAGATACTAAATCAGCCACCATTTATGAAAGTGGTCTATGAGCTCGCAGTAACCTATCATGGATTAGTGCTTAACCTAGGGGGTGTCGAATACTCTCATCCACTTAACACTACAGAAACTAAACACACGCGCGTGCCACTTTGGTTACTTGGCTCGTAATGGATTGAGCATATTGGCTGTTATAAATTGTTCGTTTTTCGGTATTTTTCCAATAATTGACCAAAGGGAGCCCCTATTACTTGATTGAATTAACCCATCTTATATGTATCAGTTTGAAGTAATGGAATGGTCATACAATCTGCGTCATCGAAAATCTTTTCACGAACATCCTCTGCAACGGCAAAACTTATATGTTTGTTGCCCCACTGAATACATAGGTTTGTTGGTACTTGTATAATGTTGTGTTTGTTCTTTTATTATTTCCTATAATTTAGTTCGTTTCGAGTCCTCTTCTTTTCAGTTCTAATGTTTTAATTTTTTTTCAGGTCAGAAGATTATGAAATAATCGAAAAACCTTTAGGTTTGTTTTATTAAGTTTTTATTGCGTTCCATTATTTAGCTGTAGATTTATGATACAACTTAGCTATTAGTTTGAAATACTGAAATTGATCAACTTTATTTTCCAATTCAAATTGCCATTTTCAAATGCTTTGAAAATTGAGGATTAACGTGAAATATTATGCATTGGTGTCAAAAGCTCGATTTTGATTAGCTATAAGCGCGCTAATTCTTGCTTGCTCTGTCTCTCATACGTCATATCTGCAGAAAATAGATTTTATATATGTAAATGTGACGTCATATCTAGAGACAATAGTTTTAGGCATGCAGAAGTGACGTCAACTAACACACTAACCAGACGTTTAATCAGTTTTGTGATGGCAGAGTCGCAAAAACAACTCAGTAATATGCATAATAAAACAATTATTGGATTCGCAAGATAGCGATAATTATCAAGGCCTCAGTTTGTGTTATCCACTTCAGCCTTCGGCTTCTGCAGATAACTCAAACTTTGGCCTTGATAGTTATTGCTATCATGCTCAACCTCATCCAATAATTGTTAATTGTCTCCTCGTTTAAGAAATCAAAAGAAAGAAAGAAGTAACTGATACCATCTTGCTGAACATACCAAGTGTGAGCTTTTTAACTAACCGACATTACTTCATTTAGAAAAAAGTTCAAACTCTTCCTTATTTCTTCGTGATTTATTATTTATAGTTAATATAATGTAAGTATATATGTAAACTTATTATTCTCATCATAGTAAATATTGTTATTATACTACTTTATCTTGCACCGGTCATATTTCCTCTCCTCAACTCCTTTGTTTTATAAGTATACCTGGGTGTAAGAGTGGTTTGTCTTAACCCCTCCGGGTTGTAACTCTTACTCTCTCCATTTATTATATATATATACAAATTTAGTAATTCTATTTTAAAAAAAAAAAAAGAAAAAATACATAGTAAAAGAGCGCTAAGCTCGCAATGACAAAATGTCATGCGTAGAATCTGAAGAGCAGCCGCTGACCGTATATACATTTTTGATAAAGTTTTATGACAGACAGAAGTAAGTTTTGCTCGCTAGATCCAGGTTTGCCTCGATTATATATAAGATGCTCTTGCTTATAACCAGCTAAGAGAACTAAAGATTCTTTTAGTACTAAAGAGAAATTTGAATATTTTTAAATATTGTAATATTACACTGTCCACACTAATGTTGAACATAGTTAATGGATTGAAATAGTGAGCCAGTTTGTAATTAACATTAAATGTTTAACATTTTTGGCTAGAAAAGTTTAAAAATATGTGAGTTCGTAAAACGCTAGTTAGTACTTACTGAAGATGACAACACGGTTAAAGACGTTTTAAGAACTCACATGTTTTTAAACTTTTCTAGCCAAAAATCTTAACATTAAATTCTAAAAGCAAATATATTGACATTACAATATTTATCATTTACATTTACCAACTATCATCACCCACATTAAGTCTGCTAACTCGACATAATCACTCAGAAAATTCTTTTCTGTACCTTGTAAAACATTTATTATGTTACCTAGGACGTCAAAACACTTTCCTGTGTTCACGTATGGCTCTAGAGTGATGCCGTCTCTCAGCCTTGAATTGTTTATTGGCGATTGTTTTTACTGTGTTTTTTCCCTTTGTAGTAAACCGTCTGCATGTGAAGTATCGTGTACTCGGTAACCATGCCGCAGCAGAAGTTCTGAAAGAGGTATGAATGAAAAGTTAGAAGTGAATCGTCCTCGTGCTATAACGCTCTTTTAGTGAAACAAGACGAATTATGACAGAATATAGAAAGAAAGTAAACTATTTTTCATACGAATTATCAATTATAATTGCTTTAAAACTGCAATCGAAATGATAACAATGAAAGTAGTAGAGTTTGTATGAACAATTCAAAAGTTATCGAGCTAATCGTTAGGCGATTCAATCGTATAAAATCCCTAACAAATGCAGTATGTGCCCAGAAATCTGAGTACTTCTTCCAGAGCTGAAACTGTATGAAAACTAAACTGAGAAATTAATTCATTTGGGAGGGAAAACATCTAGACGCTATGAGAAAGAAATACAAAACAATTCAATGTACAAACATAAAAAGAAAACAAATTGGTTGTTCTTTCGTACCAAGCGATTGGGGCTCATTGATCCTGTATTTTACTTCTACGAACATTTTATCCTTCTTACAAAGTTTTTTATCTTCTCTGAAACGTTTTAAAATGTAATAATTGTGTACGATTTTGTTTTACCAGGTACTGTTAGCGGCCAACGTAACAGAAATGAAGAAACAAATTCCGTGGTACACTACCACTGGTGAAAACACTGGTGGATGGATGTAAGTTTGAATTATGCAGTCTTGAAAACTGGAAAAGGATGAATTAACCTCACCATTTTCTAGTCTCACCTCCAAGTACATTTTTAAAGACATTGCAAAAAAAGGATTTTTCTTACGATTTCATTGATGATTGTCTCAACCTTAATCGGGCGCAGGGTTTGGTGTGTTTGCGACTCTCAACTCTTTTGAGGTGGATAATTTTTAAAAATAAACTCGCATCCACACCTGAATCTTTTTGTGAGTTCGCTAGTTATTTTAATTTGAAGGCGGGCTCCTTTCATCAAAGATTTGTTTTCGACAAATTTATCTGGAACGTTTTAGCCAGTTGCCATGGCAATTGGAGTACTCCGAGGTAACTCGTTGTTTTACACTACAAGTCAAGTGAATCAGGAGTACTCCGGGCGTACTCCGAGATCTATTTGGGAATACTCCCGGATTACTCCCGAAATTCATGTGCGTTTACACTACAAATGTTAGATAACTCGAGTAATTGGGGAGTACTCCGAGGTAGCTCGAGTGAACTTAGTGTAAACGAGTGAACTTAGTGTAAACGAGCTCAAAATTTTAATTTTACTATCGTTATTTTAATAATATACTAGTAATAGCTATCGCTAAGTGCCAACGAACAAGACAAAAGAGACCTTCAGAACCGACTACGAGTACGAGCATGGCAGAACTGAGCTCTGCAATGTCATAAATAATCTTCCTTTACCCATCTCAGTTTTATAAGAAATGGTACATGAACAGCGGTGACGCATAGTTTCAAATTATCTTTTACTTGACGTTTCGTATGCTACTACATACATCATCAGAAGTGACTGTTAATAGCACAGAATTTGAATTTAACCATACAGGAACACTAACTTATTAACTATTCTAAAATACAAAATTAATAA
>JAOTRI020099612.1:0-14350 GCA_028564885.2 Zoanthus sanctaehelenae
ATGTTCTTAATTGGTGTTGCCACCAACCTTCTCTTTGTTTTCTTGTTTTAGCATCTACTTTAGCAACTTCTATCCCATTAATAGAAATGTTCTCAAAAGAACAATTGCCCTGATTGAAATGTTATATTAAAGACTTTAACCAAGTTGTTCTCTGTTTGCCATGAGTCTACCGTTACAGATTTATTTTTGCTGATGATCGGCGGAATTCGTCATTAGACTGGATCCGGAGTCACATAGAGCAAAGAATGCTTATCTACGTATGTAATTTTAGCCTGTTGTAAAACATGTAAAATTGAGCTGAGTTGAATAAATGAAGAAATTCAAATCCACTCTAGATGTCATGTTTTGAGTTGCAGTAATTATTTCTATTTTTTTGAGATATCAATATTTAGATATCTAGCAATATTCTTGATTCGGATATCCTAATCATACTAAAGTTATTTTAAAATAATCACCAGAATAAAGTTATTTATCAAAAGGTAAAAACCTATTAAAACACTATTTACAATTAAAACGAAGGTTTTTGAGCATTAGGCGGCAGCATTATAGAGCCTAGCGAGAATAGTTTCAGGTGATACAAATCTCGATTGCTTGTAAGAGATGCAGTGTAAGGATCATTGGGCCGATCGGAGGTGCGCTAAGAACTGCAACGAAGCTGCAGCCAATGGGAGTGCGTTAAATGTGTATGTGATGTATGGCAGGGTTGTTCCTCGGCAAATTGTTGTATTGCACATGGCCAGTTGCCTTTTCTTTATGTGGAAAGATATTAAAACAATTTAAACATTCTTTTCGCGTTCATTTCTGAGGTTTATTTGTTCTGATAACCATCCAACTTTGGGATTGTTAAATTGGAGTCATGTGGCGGAATCGTGTTTGATTTCTGTGGAAACCAAAACGTTCTCGTTCATTTGTGAGCTATATTTATCTTTTTCTCACCTTAATTTTTATATTTACATCAACGATTTTTTTATTTCACTTTTATCTGATGAAAGCTGTAGTATAACAGTCAAAAGCTTTTATTAAATTTTTAACCAGAAAACATTTTTGTCAATCTTAAGCATATTTTTTGTTTTGATCGTTGGCACTTAGCATAAAACTACGAATAGTAATATGTCATCCTTCGTATTCGACCAACACTGAAACAACGCATTTGTACTCATACAAATGTAGTATAGAAGGTGCATGCCCATTGATTAATGGGAAACCTGTGGAAATGGTTCACTATCATTCTAATGCCACCTAGATTCAAGCGTCAGTTGCGGAGTGCCTCGGGGTCCGCGCTCAGTCTCTTTCTAATCAATAGGTACACAGTGTAATCTCAAATACAAGTACGGATTGATTGATTGATATGTTTGCAAATGACACCACGTTATACTGCATAGCTGATGATGCAGACACTCAGGGTCGGATACAGGGGGGTGAATTGGGTGAATTTTCACCCCCCCACCTCTTTTCTTCAATTTTTTGGTACATTCATTGTACTTGCCACCCTTCTTCTCCTAGAGTCACTGGTAAATTTTTTGTATTATTCACCCCCCTTCTAGAATTTCTGGATCCGCAACTGACACTGTGATAGGTACGACTTACAGAGCACTTGCCCTTATAACCTAATGCGAAAAAAAACGATGAGATAACGCCGTTAACTTTGTGCTAGGAATGATTTTTGTATTAGTTTATTTTCCTTTGAAAGTTTCAATTTGCAAAAAGAACTTACAAGTATGTAACATATTAACGTTGGAACTTGAATTAACCTTCAATGTTGAAACACTTAGTTGTTATATTTTGATCTTTTAAAAAATGGAAATTTCAAAATTTTTGAGTATCAAAATACATATAAGAATTAATTTCTTGTCTTCGCGCCACTGTATAATATTCTCCATACATTGCTGGAGATAAGCAAAGTTCAAAATTAAAGCTGAAAAATATAATGGATTAACAGTGAATGTTAAAGGGAGCTTACTGCTCCTGCTGGCGTCAACAAAAAGATCTAGAAAAGTATTAGGTTGAACTCACTAACAGCTATTTCTTACTGTAAAAGTATGCGGGAAACTGAGTGATGACTGTAAATAACGCTTTTAATACCAGCAACACGATAGTTTAGTAACCACAAGATGCCATGTGTTCAGAACCAAAAAAAACCCTATACGCATGCGCGTGACTGAGGTGTTGAAACAGAAATGTGATCTGTTTACAATTATCCATCAGTTTACTTTTTACAAGCTCTTCATTTGTAAGCTGATGCAAATGTATCTCGGAAAAACCACAACAACTGATTTAACCTGGTGCGGATACGTACCAGTTTTCACCGTTTGATGGAAATCATTCAGATTTTTATAAAAACAACCAAGTTCAATCTCGAAAAATAGTTTTGACATTATTTTTTATATATTTGTTTTATTGCTTTTTGCCAATTACCGAAAATAAAACATAGACATAGGTGTTTTGCAAAAAAACTTGATATTGAAAAACATAATTACTTGACTTCTTTATACTTTAAAAATTTGTGAATCTTTTTATTGAAAGGTTATTTTTGTGTAAAAATTAACGTGCTGTTGGTTTGTGGTTAAACTTACAGCTGTTGGTGAGTAAATGAAACCACAACACGATGTATTAAAAACGAATAAAAATGTTTTACTTTCAATTGCTATGCAGAACTTTTTGATTGCTTACTAATTTTTTTCAACCGTCAAAAATAGTTTTGCAGTGATTTTTTGAAAAGTGAAAAATATTCGGACGTTGTAGTCATAAAAATGCAGATTTTTAAGTTCTATTCTTATGTAAATAATCTCGTCTGCTTTATAACACATGCGCTTTTATTAATTCAGACAAAACAAAAAAAGAAAAAGCAGCATTTCGTTATATAAACTACAAGAAAAGCTATCACGACTTTATTTAGTTAAAAAAATAAAAGAGAAAATTGATTTTTAAGAATTTTTAAGTTGGCAACAGCAGGTCATCATGAAAGATATTTTCATTAAATCAACCTTGAAAAGAATGCAAGGATCTTTGGAATGAAAGTTAAAAGAAATACGTCTTTCAAAAATATAATTTTGCTTTAATGTTACCCTGAAACTAGACATTTCAACTTACTTGAAGTTGACACCCATTTCAAATTAATTTACTAAACACATGTCAAGAGCTGACAAGTTTTCTAGTTAATGTTTGAAGATCCTAAAGAGTTTTCTCAACAGGAAGTTACAGTAAACATGTAGTATCCCTCCTCTCTTCCCAGTTCTACTGAACTAATTGGGAACAACTATAAGGTCTTTGTCATAATTGAAGAGTGCGTCGTGTAAGGCTAATTGTAAACTTATTTTTGTATCAAAAACAAGTTGGTTTAGTACTTGCAGCACTAGCAAGCTATTCCTAAGGTGAATTTTTGTTTTAAAGGTTTTTTCACGTTATGCAATAGTATGAGTATGAATATGTACACCGTACGTATATAGTGTTTTGTAATACTCGATATTACATAGTCATGTATACATTAACTTCGATCAATGTTTGCCAAACATAAACTCTACTAATGACAGTATACTGGATTCCCAGGTCAGCAATATTATATATAGTCGGTGGGACATATAAATTATCCATTTTGAAGTGAAAAACTTTGTCATCTTAAAACTTATTTCCTTGATTTTGCGTTAATTTTTTATTGAATAATTGTCAAAAATTTTGAAAGTTCTCATACCACAACTCGCATGTAAGTTTTCTACATTGTAGGTGCAGCGCTACACGCTTTTGACGATGATTAAAACATTAATGATGCTGAACAAGTCATGAAATCCAATGTAGTTTAAATATTTTTATTTCTCGTAGATAGTTGTTTTGGATCTTGACAAAAAATTGAAATCCTTAAGCATCAATGACAGCAAAAAATGCTTAAAACGTGCTAAGTTTGGGTAAAAAGACTTGTCTGATCTGATCTGATAAGAACTTTGAAGAGGTTTTGGCAGTACACGTGTTCTTTACACCTGGCTCACAATACATCTTCATTCGACCACGCGTAACAAGTTTCGAACAAACAAAAATTCCTAATAGCAATTAATTACTCCTAAATTATTCACATTTATTCTGCAAAGCTTTGAGAATCGACAACAAATAAAACTGTAATCAACTTTACCACCTGCTTTAAGGGACGCGTGGGCGACATTTCATTGGATGTAAGTAGTCACGTGCTTAAAAAGTGAGGTTTACTAGCAACTTTGACTTTTTGGTTTTTGAATGTTCGCTCCGTGTCATCAGAGCATAATTGCAAAAACGATTATGAAAAGGCGACAATTGAATTTTTGTCGAGCTAGGAATTTATGCTCTTACAAAACCTTTCTATTAAGGTTTTGAAGAATATTATGTGGAAATTTTTGCACGTTTGGTGGTTCTTACAGATTTACATTAGCGGAAAAGCAGGTATAACTTTGCTTCCTGGGGAATTTCTTGTTTTCATTGTACCGTTTTAGGTCACCTTTAAATACAAATGAATCACAGTTACTGTGAGTTGTGAGCACTGACTTGTGACGCCTCCCGTTACTCCAGCTGGCTACTACTACCAGAGACTGAAATCTCGTGAAGGAAACGACTGCCCACCAAGACTTAGCCCCAAGGTTTTTAAAAGATTTTGCACTAAAAAACGCTCTTGTCAAAATGATAAAGACTGCAGAAAGCCTGGTGAAAGGTGTATATGTGGTGAGGACTGTGGAAGGCTATGTGCTGATCCAAGTGAGTTTTTATTTATTTTTTTTTTATCGTAACTGCTTTTGAAAGAGCATTGTAGGTATGTTTATTGGATATCGTCTAAGTAAGGTAACTACAAGAACGCTTTTTACGTGTTAACTTCAACAACCGAAACTTTGGCTTCTTACTACATTGCCTTTGTTATTTACGCTACAATATTGTATTTGTGCGCTCGGCCTTTCAAGCCGCAATAAGGCATAAATTCCATACCACTGCTGACTCTCTATCAGTAGTGGAGTCTGGCAGCTCATTCGCGCACTTTGTAATTTCTTTTGATATTATAACTAGTACACTTAGATACTTTAGTGAACAAAAATTTGAATGAAGCGCTAAAGTGTTTTATGCCAATCACACTGTTCGTTGTCCCAAGGTGAGTGAAAAGTACAAAACAGATTTAGTTTTAGATTTTGCCGTATGTTCCAGACATATTAAGAAACTCATATATTGATGTAATTAATTTTTTTTTGTCACAGCCAATAAAACGCTGACTGAAATAATTCCTTCTAGTTTCATACAACAGTTTTGGTTATACACGATCAGCAATACAAAGACAGTTGCGAGCTCGACAACTTTCTCTTTCAAATCGTTTTTTTAAAGAAAAGCCAAGCTTAACTCAAATGATTCTCAGTAACTGTGTCTGAAGCCTTAAATCAAGGCCACATGATTTGCAATTAATTTGTTGTTAATGGTAAGCATTACTTTCCTTCGCTAACAATAAAGTATCTTAATAAAAGAATATCTTCGGTTTTTTTAAAACGTAAGTCTTTCCTGTACTTAAAAAACCTTAACTGTTATGATCAAGATCAAAGCTGTTTGGTTTCTAGTCCCACGGTGTACATAATACCCATATAATTTTACATTAAGAGGCATAGAATTATTATTTATATGAAGTCGGTATATATAATATATACAATTTTTGTAAGTTTAATATAACCTCGATTCCTGCTGGTAGATCTCGTTGGGAGCTTAAATCATGATCGACTGTTTCACAGACAGGCAAATACGTATTCTCAGTTATTTGTGTTTGTATTCATTGATTCATTGAAAAGTGGTTTAATGTAAGACACGTGTAAGGCACGCTTAGTTCTTTTCAACCACTTAAAAGTTCGCAACCCGTGAACTTTATAACTCATATATTAACGGTTTGTAACAAATAATGAAAAATCAATCTTTTGAAAAATGCTTTAAAACGTTGTTATTTAACATTTAAAAATTACCACATACGAAAAAATGTAATCAGCTATAGTACCAACTTCTTTCAGGTTTTTTTTCAAATATCTATGTAATTTGTATTTGGAGTGGGAAGTCACACACAACCGGTTTCATTGTTTTGAATACTTATTACGTATTCATAATGTTAATTCAAAGTAACATTGTAAATCTACGTATGCTTTGATTTCGTTTTCATTTAAGACATTTAAGTTTTCTACTTTTGCATATATGTGTTTGGATGAAAACATTTTAAAAAAATCTAATTGTAAAGTTTACACTATTAAGCTGTAAACTAAAATTCAAAAGGAAATGATATTTCACCGTAGTAACTAGAAATCTTAGGAGTTGACAGATTTGATTTGTTTTGTTTGACAGTAAAATAGGACTGTGATTAATGATTGCATAAACAGCGTGTTTGTTTCCATTCACATAGAACTTTGTATACACTGTATCTGATTCTTAAATAAGAAAGACGAAATTCGTTATATTGAATTCAATTTTAGATTAATTCCATTTTGTGAATGAGTTACTACGTAACGCGAGGTGTTACAAAATAATCTTTGGAGTTTTTAAATTAAAAAAATGGTATTTAACATCTCGCGTATGTACAATCAAAATGCTACGTTTTAAAATGTTATAGTTAAACAATTAAGAAATACTTACACTTCTATTTTGAGAGTAACACTGAATCCGTAACAGGAAAATATATTGTAAAATAAGTATGACAAATTGTTACATAGAAATTCTAGATAACTGTAACGTTGCTAAAAAAAACCAGCAAAACAGTTTAAACTGTTTATTAACAGGATGCCCAAATCGTGTGTAACTCAACAAGTGCTTTCGGCATACGCCACAAAACAACAACAAAGTTAAAATTAAAACAACAAGTTTGCACGTGGAACACAAATACATAATCAATTAGAGTACGATGCATATAAATATAATATTTTTAAACAAGAAAGGATTTGATAAGCAATTTTTGCTTACTGATAAAAATTGGCACCTGCAGTTGGTCAAATCGATCAGGTGATTTCGGTATGCTTAAGAGCGTGCGTCCCACGATGCAAAAAAATTCATATACCTATGGGTAGTCTATACCTATAATCTTCAAAACAATTCAAACTACTGCCGTTATATAAACCAAAGTTATTTTTATTGAGCTTTTAGTCTATCAAAAGTTTTTTTTATCAGATTATAATCTCAAGTTATACAATACAATACAATGCCATACAGTACAATACAGTACACTATTATCCAACTGCACGAATAACCGTACAAATATCGCCATGAGAGGGTCTGGGGCGAGTACAAATATCCAGCCGTATTGCGCATTTTGAGCGATATTCGTACTCCAGAAAACTTGTTTTCCCGCGCGCGTGGCAGTATTTAGTTCTTTTTTTCAGAAATAAAAGATTGGATAATAAATCTCTTATTAGACAGTTTAGTGTTTAGTATGGCTGATATTTTTACTCGTCCTGTGTATTTTGACTCGCCCTTTGGACTCGTCAAAATACTACAAGACTCGTAAAAATATCCACCCATACCACATACTAAACTGTCTAATAAGATATATATAGTACAAGACTCGTAAAAATATCCAGCCATACTACATACTAAACTGTCTAATAAGATATAATTACTTTTTCTTATGTCTCTGACCAAATAATTACGAAACAATTTGTATATCAATTTTGTTTTTTCATTTAGATCCTTTTTAAGTTTTCAAAAAAGTTAATCTCGATATTTGATTTTTCAGTAGATTTTTTTATTTATCCATGATTTAGAGAGCAGTTTAAGTTCTTTTTGATAACTTACGAAAGAGGACCTTGGTATTTATAAACTTCACTGTTCTTTTCAAAAGAAAAATAAAAAAATTCATTAGTATCAGTATGAGATTTGTTAAGATGATCCCAGTTAATAGTTTTATACTCTTCCAAAAGTGATGTTTTATCAACAATACTAAAATCGTAAACACAGTAGTTCGTAGTTTTGTAGTCTATTCCTGGGTCGTTAATAATAAGGAATTGAGGAAAATGATCAGATATATTAATTACAATGTTGCCACTGATAGAGTTATTAGAGACCTTTAGATCCGACTATGAGAACGAGTACGAGTACGAGATTTTGCGCGCGCTCTATAACCAGCAAACTCGTTGTCGACAGGACGAGATTTCAAGCAAAAATCGTCCTCTCGACAACGAGTTTGGTGGTTAGAGCGCGCGCTCGCAAAATCTCGTACTCGTTCTCGTAGTCGGATCTAAAGGTCTCCATTATCAACAAGTGTTGCAGATTTCTCAGTGACTGACGAGTACGTTGAAGAATGAAGGGCAGAAAAGAATAAGTATACATTGAGTTTAAAAATTCATTTGTAGCATTATGAGTATCATAATTAAAAAGATTAATATTAAAGTCACCTAATACGATTACTAGCTTATTTTCCTTAGAAAGTTTATCAAGCGCTATTTAAGATACTGAGGTTAATTTGTCAGGATCGGATGTTGGATGTCTATTAATACAGGAGCATATATAAATACTTTTTGATTTATGGTTCATTATCTCTCGATCAATCGAAAAACATTCAAATTCATCACATATAAAACTGAGATCAGATCTCTCATTGTGCTTGAGTTGGTTGCTGACATAACGAGCTACACCACCAGCGGCTGATATAGAGGGTTGAGCTAGTGTATAAATTATATCCTTCAAGATTAATATTATCATTATAATTACATAAAACCTTTGTTTACATTTTCTCTGGTTTCCGTAATGCCAATATCATTAAATGGGGTCTCAACGAGAGACAAAACAGATAGGAGTTAACTGGATTTGGAAGTGAATATTCAATGTCAAAAACATTTAAGTGCGGCATCCCAGTAAGTTTGGATTGAATTGTGAAGGACGGTAACAAATTCAAAGTTGGAAAGGCTGTTAAAATTATTAGGTGCAGTAAACTCAGATTCATTTAACGTAGAAAAGGGGAAAATATCAATACTGCAAAATTGGCAGAGCATGAAATCATTGAAGATAGAGAGTTGTTATATATAGATTGATCATATCTGACTAAGTCTTATGAGGTGCATTTGACGTGAAGGTGATTTTTGCAGCAAGAACATTGAACTGATTTTTGGTTAGATGATGGTTTTACAATAGTAAATGCATACTTTGTTTGAAGCCATATAGTGATTTAAAAATGTTATAAATCAGTAAATACTGTAAAGTGACAACAGATAATAGTGTAAATATTAAGCAACTACTTAATATCAGCAGCATACCATTAAAAATGCAGTCACCCAGCATAGGCCCGTTCCTTGATTTCAAGTCTATCGACAATGAAGTACGCAATCTTTCCCTGTTTTTTTTGCTTCTAAGATCCTTCGCATCAAGGCGTTTTGTGTTTCATCGTTTGGTCAGCAAAATCTTCTTTAATGAACAGACCAACAGGTTTCTTGCGTCTAGGGTCCCTTAGAAATCGTTCCTTTAATTTCCAGTCATATAATTTACATATTATGGTTCGCATCTTTTCGTCCGATCTTCGTTTTCCTACTTTATGAGCTCGTTCCATTGATATCGGCTGAATTTGAAGTTTCTGCTCGATTGTCTCTTTTACTTTCTTCTCTGTCTGATCTCAAGTCTCATCAAATTCATCGGGAATTTCATCTCGGTACGGATAATATTCCGTCGACTATGGTTCTCGAGACAAGTGTACTTGTTTTAAAATAGGTTATTATTCATCATGGATGTTTTCACGATAAGTCACTGAATATTGTTCGCGACGTTTCGACTGCTTACTGCTTGTCTTCTTCAGGCGATGGGGTGCACTTGTCGCTCAGTACTGAAACATCGTATTCAAGTTTATGAATAGTGCCATGTAAGGAATTGTTAGCTCGTTCCTGAATAGAAAGCTTGACTTTGAGATCTTCCATTTCTTTCTGACTAAATTCAAGTCTTGAATTTGCGAACATGAGAGATGTCAGGCTCGCGACCTCAGTCTTGAGTTGGGATATCGAGTGCTTAAAATGTGATTTCAAATTCGCTTCCAATCCCGCCAAAAGTTCTCTGATGTCTCTCAAGATTTCTCATCCCCTATAGAACTTTTATAATCTTTACTGATTAAAAAAGCAGGTTCGCATTTCTTTGGTGGCATTTTTCCATACTATATCTAGCGTCACACAATCACGTCCTCGTCGTCTTACGGCTACATATTTTAATTTATAGAGGCAAGTAATTGGAAACACAACTGTTTTTTGCCAAGTATTAAATTTTAGACCTATTAAAAAATTTAAATAGCGACCAATTTTTCCTGGATTTTCGTCTGGATTTCCTTTTGAATATACTTGAATTCCATCGTTCGAAAATAATATTTATTTAAATGTTATTCAAATAAACAACAAAGCAGCGTTTACAAGCCGTATTTGAAGAATACAATTTGATGGACATAAACAACTCTCTAAGAAATACAACTTGACACTCACCTTCCTGTTGGGCATAAAAGCAACTTCTTTTGCGACTAAATTAACTTTCGCAGGTTTGTTCTCCTTGACAGAAAGGCGTTTGACCTTCTTTTTTTCAATCTTCGAGTACAACTGCGCTCTATAATCTGAAAAACCGATCACGGGCAATTACTAATTAATCAACTTAGCAAACAATAGCGTTAAACAGACCTTGTGTCTTTAAAAACAGCTTGTGTGTTACGAACATGGAAAATTAATGTCCTCACGGAGCTATGAACTAGTACTTTAAATGGCCGAATTCTTACGTGAAAATCTCTTTCCGTCAATCAGTTTCTTAGCTGTAAACACGTGTCCGCACACACACGATTTTCCTTCAGACACCTGCAAGAGAAGAAAGTAAACTATATGCTGTTCATTTTTTTCAATTTGTCGGCGTAGTTGGTAAGATCTCCGCTTTCCAACCACAAGGTCCCCAGTCCGACCCCCGCAGTTTGCCGAGATTTAAATATTTGGGTGACCTTTTTATCCGCCTAAGCCAACTCTACTTTCCATCCTACCAGGGTAGGTAAATTAGTTGCAGGGTCTGCTGGGAGCTAACCTGTAGTGTCCCGACATTACAGAAACAGGAGACAAGCGCCCGCTCAATTTATCACGTGGCTGGTAAAGAAGATATCACAGTCAGGTTTAAGTAACCATGCATAAATTAAGAAATATAAAGTGGTTTCCGTGTTTACATAACCTGATGTAAACACGCAGGAGGTTGCATGGGAGAACACGAGATAAGCGTTGTATACATCAGGTTATGTAAACACGGAAACCATTTTATATTTCTTTTATATAATAACTAATGAAAGAAGATGGAAATCGTGTTTACATACTATAATGTAAAACGGTTTTTCAACCAATCGAACGCGCGTACCATATAAATTATTTTATAATATAGATTAATAAGCAACCTTTGTCCACTGGAAAAAATCTGCGCGTGCGATGGGTCAAAGTCAATTACATGACCATGATAAATCAGAGAACAGGCCACGCACACCGTTCATAATCAACAATTTACTATTCTCTTTTCGAAATACAAAGGTTTCCGTCTATAGAAAAAGATGAACTTTTAAAACTAATCAGTGATTCCATTCTATTAAAGTTGTCCTTTATCAGAGTATACACTCGAGTTAATTGATTTGGCCGGCTTTTGGGCGCACGTCTAGCAGTTTTCCCGCCTTTTAGTTTGAGATACGTTTGCCGAGTTTGGGTTTCTTGTGAAGCAGTTTGGAACATTTTTAAACAGTTTTTCTGTTAGATTTTTCAAACATGAAAACTCTTACCAGATTTACAGAATACCGGATTTTCATTTGTTGTAATTGGTTTGTTTTATGGTCAAAAATTTTGGAGCGAAGATGTACAGATTTCTGACTTGTTTTAACAAGAAATCTTTAAGATGGCAATTTGGCACTTCTCAATCGGGGATAGCGGCGTGAGAAAACATTTCAAATGCTGGTTGAGTTCTTCTAATGTTTTATTAAAACATTGAACTAACTTCCCAAAGAACATGCTGATGAAGTCTAAAACAAGGTATTTTTTTTATTTTAATTTGCAATTTAATTTCAGCTTTTCACGAATTTCAGTCAAAGCTTCGTTTCGCATTTGCTTAATTAAAAGCTATCTTTTTCGCGTTGATTTTTAAGAGTTCTCTCTTTTTAAAATTATTTTCCATGAATGACTTTTTATTTCTGTGTCATTCTATATGAACTTAATGTATGCAATTTTAATTATGTACATAATTAAAAAAATTGTTCAAACTCGACTCTTGCTTGAAGTTCGTTGTGTAAGGCGCGCCTTGCAATGCAGTGAACTCAGCTTGCTTGTTAAGGTTAGTTACTTTTAGTTCGTAGTTTGTTTACAAATATACCTACTTGCTAACGTTAAAATGAACTCAAAATTCCTTATAATGAACATCCATTATTTACATTTCTCGTTCATTTTATCACCAGCTCGTGAGTTTATTGTCTATATCAATTTGTAAACAAACTATACTCACTGCTAGTCACTTTTAATAACTATCCCTTAAAAGTTGAATGTATATCAATGTCAGTGTGAAATTTAATTGGTAGAAAAAGAATCTTTTTCAACGTGGTTTTTTTTTCATATATATCTAGATTGTTTTCTATATTTTGAGAGCAATCTTAGGGTTAGAATAAGGGATATGGTTAGGGTAAGGGTAAGGATTAGGGTTAGAATAAGGGTTATGGTTAGGGTAAGGGTAAGGATTAGGGTTAGAATTAGGGTTAGGAATATAACGCAATAAAGATGGTAGCTGACATCGCGATTGTCACAGTATCTCAATTATTTGCAATCCTTTACATCCCCCAAAAAATCCATGCTGATGCAGTTCTTAAAATGAGTTCCCAAAAATATAAATCCCTTTTAAAGACAGTAAAATATAGCCTAGGTTGAAAAACAACAACTTGAAATCAAAACTAACCTGCAACATATACCCCATGCGCATTGTTAACAAAACAACAAATCAAGATTTTTCTGTCTACTGCGTATACGAAGGTAGACGCTAAGACAGTAGAAAAGTTGTTAACTTGTCGATATGTAATTATCGATATGTAATAAGTGATCCGTTATGTCGAATACAGTCGGTCGGGCCAATTCTGACCAATCAACTGTGAAGTCGCAACGAGCGACCCTTGCCCGTGTGTATACTTATACCATGTTGCCAATGAGTGGTTCACACATTTAATATCAACCAATCATGCACAAGCGAGATTGCACGAAGGACCAAGTGAGGTAGAGTGTGTAGATTCTGCAAGTTTGCGTTTTTGATAAGGCCTTTTGAGTATTCTTTAGTGAAATAATAAGTCAACGCAAAACATGGACTTCTTGCTGCAGCTTCCTCCACATAAAAGAAGCAAGCAACAATAACAGGCAGTAGACCAACTTAACGCTTTGCATAATTTTATTTTATTTTTTAAATTGCAGAGAATTTAAGTTTTATTCGGAAATCCAAAACCAAGTTAATAAAAAATGTTCGTATACCGAAACACGACTCACTGTAAGCAGAACGTGTTTGCAGCGCAAACCAAAATGAATAATTACTTAGGTAAAAAGAAATTTCTTTACTTCAGTGAAAAAACAAAGAAAATATTTTTATAAATGTTTTATCGACGAACTAAAGAAGGAACTTTGCCGTGTAATTCTATTCTAAATAACTTTCAATTTTCCTTAAAGGACGGAAGTGGAATGCTGAAGAGCCAAGGTAATCCGAACCCGTATCTAAAAGAGCTTTTGTCTATCACAAGGACGAAATTTTGTAACAACAAAAAAGATACCAGTAAAGCTTGTTTCCGTTCGGGAGATGGCCGAACTAATGAAAATTCAGGTACTTATCTATTAAGCCTCTCAAACTGAATGTTAAACTGATGAAACAATATAATTACATGATATTACTGGAAAAGAAGATCTCGGAAAAAAGTTCAAGTACCAGATGGGATTGGAACCCAGGACCCTCCGTTTTCTGAGTAGGATGTTCTAACCACTGAGCTACAGACCTCAAACGTATACTAAAGCCCCTAGAGTGCTATGAAAACCGTATGAACTCGGAAGAATCCCGCCCTCAATTACAATAGTCCTTACCCCGTTCCAATTTATAGAGCAATGGGTGGGTCTTGAAACATCGTCTTTCCTCCCTCTCAAATTTTTATGTAACTCTTGAACAGATGGGAATTTGATTTAAAACTTTTTGACTTTTTCTAAAACGTATCCAAGTAGAAAATGCTGAAAAACATATCTTCCATGGCAATATTAGATTCTAAACTCCAAGTGTGGAATAATTTGTTTTGTTAAACTAGATATTTTTATAGATGTATATTAATACCTATTATATTAACTTTGGCGAGCATTGTGGCGTATTATCCGGGCTCTAACGGACATTTTGGCGGGCTCTAATATAT
>JAOTRI020099623.1:0-14346 GCA_028564885.2 Zoanthus sanctaehelenae
CTTTGAATAGTCCATTCGGCCAACGGCCTCATGGACTATTACTCGTAGTCCATTCGTCCTTGAGGTCTAATTGTTAAGTATCGCCATACAGTTAACATTTTGATCGGGGAGAGAGACGTGATATAATGTAGTATTGCCATACAGTTAACATTTTGATCGGGGAGAGAGACGTGATATAATGTAGTATCGCCAAACAGTTAACATTTTGATCGGCGAGAGAGACATGATATAATGTAGTATCGCCATACAGTTAACATTTTGGTCAGTGAGAAAGACGTGATATAATGTACAATCACCGGCTTAGAATTAACGCGCGTGAAAAAGTTGAAAACATCGCGATACAAAACTAATCGCGATTCTGAGCCGGTGATTCCACATTATATTGCCGGCGTTGAGACAAAATATATTTCTCATATTGGCTCTATGGCTTTGTCACTCCGCCAATATGGAATATATTTTCTCTCAACTAGACGGCAGTAAAATGTGGAATCACCGGCTCAGAATCGCAATTAGTATATAGAATCATCGGTTCAGAATTAACGCGCGTGAAAAATTTGAAAAAAATAGCGATTTAAAGTTAATTGCGATTTTGAGCTGGTGATTTCACATTATATTGCCGGCGTTGGGAAGAAATTTATTCCTCATATTGGCTCCGTCGCTCCGCCACTCCGCCAATATGAAATATATTTTCTCCCAACTAGCCGGCAATATAACGTGGAATTACCCATTCAGAATCTCAAATAGTCATTGCGAAATCTTACGAAACTGTGCTCTATTTAACATGCTGTCACATGCTAGTCAGAACATTACCCAAGATAGCTTGCATAAATTCATTTATTCCACTATTTTCAGACGAATTCACTCAAGCAAGAGTCTTGTAAACAAAACTTTAATATTGGTTTATTTCTAGTTATGAACACTAATTTATAGAGACAAAACATTCATTTACTGTTTTGTACCTGCGAATATTTCTTACTTGACCTTGTTCAAACAGGGCAGCTTTAGCGGCAGCACCTCCTTTCTCTGGAGTAAAGCTGAGCCGTTTTTCCATCTTTTGTTCACGTTGCCGAGATTCAAATCTTCGTTTAACATCAGCTGTGCTGCCGACCGCTGGTAGATCGTCTTCACTATCTGTTTTTTGCTTTTGATACCTAAAAGGAAAAAAAACGAAAAATGAAATCGAATTACCTTCGTGTTTTTAATTTAAATTAATCTGGCGCCAATGAAATATTTCCAGTGGTTCGTCCCAAAATTATATCCAAGAGAAAACTAACTAGCGGTAAACTAGTTTGAGCTGCGTCGGTGTTTCTAAAGAAACAATTTAGTAATAAATATGTAAATCATATCCTTATAAAAGAAAGAATACTTACTGACGTTTCGGTCGTTAGTCCTTCGTCGTGCTTTTTACTCCGACGAAGGACTAACGTCCAAAACGTCAAAAGGTATTCTTTCTTTTGTATGATGTATAATTTACGTATTTATAACAAAATTATTTCCCTTGACACAGAAAAAGTCATCGCTTATTTAAATGACTGTAGGTGCTTTACTCTTTGCCAGTTCAGGATATAGCGAAAAGTTACATTTTCAACAAAACAGAAAGCCGTAACTTTTTTACTCTGCATAGGTGGTGAAGAAATAGGAACACAAACGAGCTGCTTATCACAGTAATCGTTTCATAAGTACAGTTAAACAGAACAGATTTCTTAAACATTACTTTGAACCCTGATTTCTACTGCTCTCGGTTTCCTAATAGAAGGAGAGACGCCTATTAATTCTTTAATTTTTTTCCAAGCCCCCCGGGTCTTATTAGGACCCACCTCTTAATAATTTTTTCGTACTGAAGAATCAAAAATTAGCCGCCAACAAAATAAATTTTACTTTACTACACTTAAACTTTCGTCTTCCAAAATCTGAACACGTCAAGAAAAAGGTTACTGTGTAGTGCAATACAATGGTATCACATCAAATGTATAGCCCACTACTACATGTGATTAATTCTAGCTTGGCGTAGCTTGTTTGAGAACTTGTTCAATTAGTTGCTTTCTTGCTTTTGTAAACACATCTTCCTGCATTTTAGTTCATATTATGAGAGGCGCTTTGCATAAAACTAACGTTTTTATTTTCAAATGACGAAAATTCCGCCCCCCCCCCCTTCCCCTCGGCTAATTACATTGTCCTCCCATTAGGCACCTGAGAGTAATTCAAAGATGAAATGTCAGTCGGATTGTCAGTAGTTATTTGTACAGAATTTGTCGGGTTTTTTTAAATAATATTAAGAAGCATATATAATATTCCGTTTATATATGAATAATGTTAATTATTTTATCGTACTTATTAACATATAATACTACTTATTACATGATAAGTTATATCATTTTTTTATTTCTTGCTTTAATTACTTTAATTTGGTTGCTTCTCCACAAACGTTTATTTTTATAAAAATATAATTTTCATTTTAATTCTATCTGTCGAGAATTATCAAGACATTTAGCAAACAACAATATTCACTTTTGCAGTACAATTACAAATGGATGGTAATATAACAAGATTAAAACTTCCGTTAGGTAATCATAGTTGTTGTGAGCATGCGTACATGCAGAATGTTGGTTTGGAAAGAAGTTAAGATTGTTAGCATGCGGTTAAAAGAAGTTATTAGACGCAGAGTAAAAAAAGTTATGAAAATATTCTAGCCCACGGAGACAAAAGATCAAAAGGTACACTGTCGTGCATGCGCGGCCATTCACCTGTCCTCGGCGCGAATGACGTCACCTTGTTCAAATCTTCGGCGTGCTTCGGATGCGGTTCCTGTCACAGGCAGGTTTTCAGCTTCCTCTGTCGAACCGCCACGCTCAATATTACTCACCGGCCCCGACTCAAAGGCCTGTCTGTTGTTGTATGTAAGATAGAATTAAAAAATGAAAAAACAAAACAAAATGATAACGAATGAGAAAGAAATAATTTCTATGTTGTAAAATGTCATGCTTAATGAATGTAGATGCGAATGCAAACCAATTTGAAAAAAAAAACTAACTTTCGAGTTAGGAACCGAGTTGGAAAAATGCGGGCCAACGGATTATACTCTCAAACAGTCAGCATGCAGTAATCATCTTCGGAAATTTTCCGAAATTCAATTTCGGTTTCTCTTTCAGTTCCTAACTCGGTTCTTAATTCGGTTCCCCACTCGGTTCCCAACTCGAAAGTTAGGTATCCCCACGTTTGAAAATCTTTAACCTTAACAAATCGTCAAAAACACTTTCATTTTCGTCGCCATCAATCCATTAACTTGATTAACTTTACCAACCTCCCTAAAGCATCATGAACATCACTAATATCACTCACTGTCATCATATTATGTGCCGCCATCATTATCATGGTCAACAACCTTACTCGAACCATTGTTAAATCAGTATCATCATCATTATCATCATTATTATCATTAGCAGCATCATCATCTTCACTACTTATTACAACTTACAATCATCACCAATACCATCATCATCATCACCATCATCAATACTGAAGCCTCTCCATTCCTTACTCCAAAGAGAATAAAACAAGCTAAATGCCTTGTAATTAGAATTAACTGTTCTGATAAAGAATAGGTCTAGATTGAACAGTAAATAACATGAAGCCATGCATTACTATGGTAACAACACGTTGCTAGTGGACATAACCCATTAAAACAACCATAAATAATAGTGAGCCTGAGTGTTAGTAATTAACTAAGGTCACGTTGGTAGCGGACATTTCCCCTTAAATCTACCATAAATAATAGTGAGCCTGAGTGTTAACAACCACGGGAGCTGTTAAAGCAAAGTAAAATGTGCTAGCTGTCTCGACTAGCTGTTTGCATTTTCTTTGGTCTTGTTTGACCTTATCAGCAAAGCATAGCTATCAAACTGGCCTCAGGTTTCCACAGAAGTTAAAGAACAATTAGCCCAAAAGGCCTATTTAAACTCCTAGTCCGTGAGGCCGAGAGGTCTAGTATAAACTAACTAATCGGTTAAAAAACAGAGTTTTAGTTAGGCCAAAACGACAGGGTGTATCGCCCTGTCGTTTTTCTGCATGCCCTGTCGTTTTTCTGTGTGCCCTTTCGTTTTCCTCCAGCACCCTGTTTTTAGTGATCCTGTACATTGTCTTAATGAAGATTTGAGATAAAAAAAAACCAATATTTAGAGGTTTCCACACAATATTTTCCAAGTTATTTTCAACAAACTTCAAACGATCGCGATCGCTCGTAAAAAATTGCATTCAGACACTAAATTCCCGAACCACAATAATTGGTCAGCGAATAACATATCATGCATATCGATGATATGCAAATTAGGGCGCCCTGTTGTTTTTAAAGCTGGCTATAACACTGAAAAAGTATACACATACTATTTAGATCCGCCATCTTTTTTCTATTAGTAAGCTATCACAAATAGACCCCCTAGTATAGTAGCCAATCGGAATGCAGGATACTTGTCTCGACTGTTAATAGGTTTATACTAATAGCTAATAGATAAAGTGTGGGGTGGGCTACTATCGCGTTTTTGAGATCTATACTTAATGTTTATCACACAAGCTATACCCCACAAAGTACCATTTAGGAAGAGGTCAAAACTTTAGGCCTTCTTAGGGACCCGACTTTTTGGAAGAGGGGATGGTCATCTTTGCTTATTAGTACTCTTATTATACTTTTATAAGTTGGAATGTGGTGCAAGGGGAAAGCCGTGAAAAACCAACCAAATCAGCTAAAATTCAAGCAGAAGTGACCAACCCCCTCCTAAAAGTCGGGTCCCTAAGAAGGGCCAAAGTTTTGACCTCTTCCCTAAATCTGTCACATATTCTGCTAGTTTAGCAACAAGAGCTGGAATATAGACATCGTACGATAGTATACAATCAAAATCGTTTACGAACCTCGCGGACGACGCAATTCCTCCTTGGATCTCTCCCAGATCATCCATGTTTTTATCCGCTTCCCTATCCAAGGTACCTGACTCAAATAAATCTTTTTTCGATGACGTCACACCTGCTTCCGGAAGATCGTCAAGGATCTTCGGTGCATGCTGAGAGGAATCCAATTCCCCTTTTTCAAACTTTTCTCGGCTAGCTCTGGCCACACCGGTGTGCGACACCACATACAAGTCTGCTGGTTGGGAATAGTTTTCCATATCGTCCTCGACTGGTTTTTCAAATGCGTCTTTTGTTCGTTTGATGCTGCCTCTCTTGGGAAGCTCTTCCACTGATATTTTGCCTTCGTGGTCGTGCTCTTGATGTTCTCGTAATCTGAAATTATTTGGTTTCAAATCAACATTTCAGATAGCTACTCTGATATTTTTTGTTGAATTCTAATTAGATGAATTTCTTTAACACATAAAGATCTTTAAACACGAATACGATCGTTTCACTTGGTACGACAAACATCGCACTCAAAAATAATGACTTTTGTAAACATTACTTGTTTAATCAATGACAAAGCTTTTAAATCTTCATAAAGTAGTTAAATTTGTTTGTGAAGGCTTAAGATAAGAATGTAAAATCAACATGCTTACATTCAACTTTATAAACCATCTCTGAACAAACAGGTTAAACATGTAAATCTAAAACCTTCTTTGTAACTCCTTTATTGTATCAATTCTATACCTATTGTAATTAGTGCACTTAAATACTGTCATTATTGTATCAATTTCTCCACACTGAAGATGGCATATGCTAATGCCGAAACATAGCTTAACTATAGCTTAATAGCAAACGTGACAAGTTACGTTTTATACTTAGTATTCAAAAACAAAGATTTCTTTACAATTATTTGGAAAAAGTGAAATAACAGCTAATATATTTTTACTATTTCTTGAAACTAGGAATAAATGTACACAGGATTATTTATATTAGATAGAAACTGTAGAAAATCAGAGTATCTAAGAAGACGAAGACCAAGAACAAAAACAAATACGTATAATAATACGTTTAAAGATAAATAACGCAAACTTAATATTGTAGTAAGTCAATATTATTTTTAAAAAATAAAAATGATCAATGTTTACAGTACCTCCTTCTCGTTCATATATAGCCTGCCATGTTCTGTGATACCGAGTACAACTTCCTACGGATCAAACACTTGAAGATGACCTTGATGTGACTGACCGTGGAGGAAGGGGAAAGCCTCATACCGTGCTAAGGGGTTATTTATCCTTTTTCAGAAACAAAGACTCTTCTAAGACTACCTATTAGTGTTTCAAAGACTTTTCCAAGACTACCTATTAGTGTTTCAAGGACTCTTCAAAGACTACCTATTAGTGCTTCAAGGACTCTTCAAAGACTACCTATTAGTGTTCCAAAGACTCTTCCAAGACTACCTATTAGTGTTTCAAGGGCTCTTCAAAGACTACCTATTAGTGTTTCAAAGACTCTTCCAATACTACCTACTGAATGTTCAAAGACTCTTCCAAGACTACCTATTAATGTTTCAAGGACCCTACCAAGACTACCTATTAATGTTTCAAGGACTCTTCAAGGATTACCTTTCAAGGCTAACTATAAGTTTTTCACTTCTAAACAAGAAAAACCCTACAACAATAAAACTAAAAACAAAAGCTGATCCTGGTTCGAAAGAAAACTTTAAAAAAACCGCAAATTCGAATGTTTAAGATAAGTAAACTCTAAGTTTCTAAACGTTTACACTGACTGCTTAATCGTTACCTCTTTATCCAGGAGGGCACTTGTTACATGTACACATGGTTGAGGCAGAGTGATGTGGTAGCCATCTTGGTTAACCCAAGGTGTTAGGTGTGAACCGTGAGAATCTACACGGAAAACAAAACTGTTTTAAATAAAAAGCGTTTTATGCATCAGTAAGTCAGGTTGGCATAATGGTCATCAGTCATGCCTTCCACCTCTACGACCCAGGATCGATTCCTGGGCTCGGTATGTGGGCTGAGATTTGTTGATCTCGATCTGACTCCGAAGGTTTTTCTCTGGGTAGTCCGGTTTTCCTACCTCTGCAAAGTCGACTTCACGCCAAGATCTGAGCCGTCGAGCGATTAAACATTAGCCACTGGCTAGGAAGAATGAGCAACCACTTCCTTCGCAGTTGACGTTAAATTTTTTTTATTTAAAAGAGAATGCTGTTGTACTGGTTTAATATAATTTTCATATCTAAAACAAGCTCTGTAAGTGTAGAATTACAGAGAAAAAAGAAATACAGGCCACTTTAAATTAAGTATTAAATAACAAATTGTAATTATAGTTTTGACTATTATGTCAACTCCAGGACAAAAGCAGCAGAACAGTTGAAACGTATTTTAAAACTTTAGTTTATTTCGATAGGTAATATAAACAAACAATGTAGCATGTTTGTTCCAAGTTTGCTTTTATTGCGGTAAGAAAGACTTTGGTGGTTCGTGAGTCTTCGTGTAAGAATGATTGAGTTTCTTCAAATAAAATTTGCTAATAACTAAGAGCCCGTAAAAATTACCAGATCCTGGAAATTTAAAAAGGAGGGAAAGGGGAAAATCTAGGTATTGAAAATTAGGTCAACCCAGGGGAATGGCGTATGGGAAGCACGGTTCCCTCATCTTCCCTTTAGGCTGCTTGGCTTAACCTATCAAACGTGAATTATTATGTATTACAAATCTTTCACCAACTTTTATTCAACCTTAACTATATTTTTTCATTGTATTAAATAATGGTTATAGAACAGTTAGGTCTGTAATGATTAAAGTGATCAAAACAATTAACTTAGATGACAGGAAATACTGTTAACACACAATCATTTTTGTTTAATATATATATTTTGAAAAGAAGCATTACCTGATTCGTATTTCAGGAGAGAACCGCCAAGTAGTTCAACTGCTATCGAGTTACTTTGGTCGTTTACAAACAAGCGTAATACGCGCTCGTCTAGCTCTACTTTGTGTCTGATACAAAAAACAATAAACAAAATTATAAGTATGTTTTACCACGTACGATACAGCGACATGAAAATATGAACAATGTTAATTCACTAACAAGTTTTAAGGGAAATGTTATTGAACAAACTGTTAAAACACGACATCACTGGAAGCACAAAAAAAGCCACTAAGTATGGCATGAAAATATTTCAAGGTAAAAATTTGAAAACTTTATTTTAACAATTTCAGCATCCATATTATTCAAAGCAAAATAATTTTAAAAGTACAAGTTGACACAATTTACAAGTTAATTAAGTTAATCAGTTACTTTCACTAACCTTTTCAAACAAGCTGTTGACTCCCGGGAACAAATTCCAATCGAGAAAAAAATTCCAATTGAAAAAATGAATTAAGAGGTACTTAATGTCTGCCTAAAATGTTTTTATACATCCGACAACATGGGGAAACGTACCACTTGGCGAGCAAGCCGGCCGCATCGTTTTCCTCTTCAGTTTAAATTTTAAAACTGCATCAATGTGCAAATTCACAATAATTTTAGCGGAAGCGGTTAAAGCTGGTTAAATTGAGTTTGTAAACATTTACATTTTTTTTTTCATTTATTCAAACTGTAAATTTGACAAGCTTGACGTAGGATTATCGCGTTTTATAATTCAGAACAACGCTTGCAGCTTTGACAGTTAACAGGTTCAGTAGACATGTAACATGTAAGAAAATGAGTTAAACCGGAAATTATCTGTACTTAGTAACATCCTAGTTCTTCTAACAAATTAATGTCGAGAAGTTTTGTCTTCAGGGCGTTTTTGATGAAAAAAAAATTACTTTACTTGCGCTGGTGGGATATGAGATGATAGTATAGCCAACTCGGTGCAACGCTATCTACCATCTCATATCCAATGCGTACTCGTGGAATAGTTGTTAAATATTCAATGCATTTCTTATTGAAAGCTATTGAGACAAAATCAAAAAAACTACATAGAGAGCAAGTTAAAAGTTCAAATGTATTAATTAAAAGATCTATTACTTGAGGCAATTTATAGTGCGACTTGAAAACTTACTTTACGGATATGATCCCTTTTGCATCGCTCTCCAGTGAACTCATTTCCAACTCACAAATAACATCTGTTTGCTTTGTACTACTGCAAGTTAATGTTAGGAGAGTTCGCTTTTTCCACCATATTACCTGCCTCAGGCATAATGGGCCCCGCCACAGCCCATGTGACTCGTCCACTTCTACACTGTGGATGAAAAGCAATGTCACTTCACAGCTGTATGTCTGAGTGCGATTAATATTATTGCATCATGTACTAACGATAACAACCCATTCAGTTGGTTTGAGTACAACAAACGCTGCTCAGCCTTTTCCCAAACCTGAAATTGAACATTAATGATTTTATCTGGTCGAAGTAAGCCACAGACTTGTCATCTCGATTATAAACTGTATTGGTAAATCGTTTTTGTATAACATGATAATGACTTCAAATGAATTCGAAATATTGTAAAAGGCCAAACGTTTACTTTTACCAGCATTATTTTCATCCCTCGGTTTAATAATTATTATAACAATACATTCAAAAATGTCCGATCGACAAAGTGTTTTGAGCATGTAAGTTGCAAGTCCTGTAATGATGGCGTTATACGAGAGTTACATGTTGCAGCCAAAAAAAAACTGCCTCGTGCACGGGTCATCAGATGATGTATTCATTGTGAGTTTGGAGACTATTCACGCCAGCATGAGATCAAAACATTTACTCACCCTTGCAGCTTACTTTCTTTTTTTATTCATCACTACGAAAAGGCACTAAAAAAAAATTAAGAAGACACCCAACCCAATTACAAAATTGAGACACAAAATTGCTTGCCTTACCTGTACATTTGAGAAATTTTGGGAGCTTCACCAGGAGGCTTAAAACTGTTTCTGTTTGTGTCGACACCAGAATCTTGCAGCACGGCTATTCTCCCGTCTGACAATACTAGGGCTATGTCACTGCAATGAGGAGGTGGGGCGAAGGCAACTTGACAGACTGCTGAGGATAACGACACCGAATAGCTTGCCATTGGTGGAGGTACCACCATGAACCGCATCGGAGTCAGTAGTACTTTGTCTAGCAACGAATATAAAAAAAACAGTTTTTATGACCTTGTACTAATTAATTAAGATTTATCACTTAGCTATAATTATATTTGAGAGATCTATGCTGTGAACGTTATACCCTTTTCTTTTTAATTTTGTACGTGTGGGCAGTTTTGTTGTTTTGCAACTGTTACTATTGTTGTGTGGCGTGTGCTGCTTACTCTGTTTTTGTCATTTTATCCATTGTTTTTCTTTGCTTTTCCAGGTTTGATTAGTTACTGTGCTCAATTAGTGAGCGGCTCAACCGAAATTGTTCTTCGATAGGTATGTACAAGATTAAAAGAGCCAATTTAGATATCCTCTTGATGTACTGAAAAAACTAATCGGTGATTCTATTCTCTTAGAGTGGTCCTTTATCAGAGTATAAACTTGGGTTATTTAATTTGGTGCGCTTTTGGGCGCACGTCCAATAGTTTTCCCGCCTTTTAGTTTTAGATAAGTTTGTCGAGATTGGGTTTCATGTGAAGCAGTTTGGAACAAAAGTTTTCCTGTTAGATTTTTAAACATGGAATTCAAACTATTTCCAGATTTACTGAATACCGGATTTTCAATTGTTGTAACTGGTTTGCTTTATGGAGCGAAAATATACAGATTCCTGATTTATTTTGACAAGAAATCTTTAAGATGGCAATTCGGTACTTCTCAATCGGGGATGGCGGCGTGAGAAAACATTTTAAATGCTGGTTGAGTTCTTCTAACGTTTTATTAAAACAATGAACTAATTTCCAAAAGGACATGCTGATAAAGTCGAAAACAAGGTATTTGATGATTTTAATTTGCGATTTAATTTCAGCTTTTGACAAATTTCTGTAAAAGCTTCGTTTTGCATTTGCTTAATTGAAAATTATTTTCTTTGTGTTGATTTTTAAGAGTTCTGTCTTTTTAAAATCATTTCCATGAACAACGTCTTGTTATTTCTGTTATTCTATTTGATCTTAATATGCAATTTCAATCGTGTACTTACCTAATTTTAAAAATTGTTCAAACTCAACTCCTGCTTGAAGTTCGTTGTGTAAAATGCAGCGAACTTAGTTTGCTTATTAAAAGGGTTAGTTACTTTTAGTACGTAATTTGTTTACATATATACCTACTGGCTGGCGATAAAATGAACTCGAAATTTCTTATAATGGACTCGCCCTTGCCTCGTCCATTATTTACATATCTCATTCATTTTATCGCCAGCTCGTGGGTATATTTGTAAACAAACTACTCACTTCCAGTAACTAACCCTTAATAAATTATATGACGACGACTTTAAAAGATAACTGGTTGTAGATATGAATCTTAGTAATAACTAATTAGGGAGTAGTGAAACAGACTAGCTAATGAACCAACCTCCATCAATAACAGCTACGGTTGACTTGTTTTGTTCACAGATTCCACGACTGTGAATTGTTTCCCAACACCACTCGTAACAAACATACTGTCCACCTAGGTAAAGATCAGACTCATTACCTGTTAGCAATTTCAAGAGCGTACAAGGTGTATAGCAATGAGTTTAACCAATATCATACTGTAATGCAAAATGAATTCCTGCTTTATTTATTTACGTCAAATGTCTAATCATTCGACACTACATTTATATGAAATTTTAACAAAACCTGAGTTATATTTGCAATTCAACCAGAATAATATACTCACCATCTAATAAAAGGAAAAAAGTTTGTTTATAACTTGATAAGATTACAATGCACAGTCGGTTTCCATATAACGTTTTTATCATTTATGAACTAATAACGAAACCTTGGAGTACAAGTTAAACACTTTTGTTCATTTAAAACGTCAGAAAAAAGGTTAAAACATTGAAATGCAGTATTTATTTTTAAGAAATAAAAGTTTAAACATGGTTATTCATGTTTTAAATACTTTTATAATAATAATAATAATAATAATAGTAATAATTGAATATAAACTACAATTCATAATTTTACCTCTGAACCAATGCTAAAAGACGTTTGCTTTATCACATGTTCAAGGAACAAAATTCCCCACCCCTCCCCCTTCATGGAGATGGTCCGTACTTTAATAAATAAAATGTTAATCTTGTGAGGTGTGTTACAATAATTTAAATACATTATAAATGAAATATTTAAAATTGAAGAAAAAGTGAATCTACATAACTATCAGCTATAGATACAAAGAGTAGTTCCAATTTGATTTGATTTTGAATTTGCAATTTTTCTTTGCAACGTTGAGTTCAAAACAATTTGGTGTGCCCTACCTTGACAAACAATATGGAGACAAAGACTCTTTTCAACGTCCCAAGTTAAGCAAGAAACTCGATCGACAGTGGTTGCTGGGAAGTTCAGTTCTTGCTTGAGGTACCAGTGATAATTATTTACTGACCAAAGCTGAACTACGAAATGAAAATTAAAAGGGCGTTTTCAAAGTAATATGAATGACAAGATATATAATAAATCGTCTATCAAGGGACTGAGTTCATATTATTAGAAATAAAGTATATATTGAGTGCGAGAAAACATTTACATAACTGATTCAAATTCAGTTTTTCTGTCTTTCAGAATCGAGCCTGAAAACGGAAGTCAGTACATAAATTCACTGCAATATATAAAGTTAGAAAAAACTTTTATTTAGCATGATGACTTTACCTTCTTCTGTCAAAGAATAACCATGGCAATTGTTTTACTATTGTTAATTGACAACAGAAGAAAACTCGTAAAGAAACAGGTAATTTTAGAAAAATGAGTCAATCACGATAATAGTTTGAAATGAGGTATAAACGGTGTCGACAGCGTGTCATAAATACGGCTAAAAAGGTACCTTGCGTGGAACTACTGTTTCCATCGTTAGTCCGTCGTCTGCCTTTTTAGCTATCAGGATGTCAGGCGTAAACAAAAGCAAATTTGTAATCAATTCCCTATCGTCTCAAGTTCGGCAGGCGCATTTATGCGTTCATTTAATGGTCGTTAAGAATGCACTTTTTTCGGCTAACAATGAAAGACGTTCAATATGTCACGTTGTATTTTGGTGTTCGGTATATGACTTCAGCAGACAGCAAATGGGGTTCATCACGCGTGCAGTATATTTAACATAAATGAACAACAGTCAAGATACAACAGCTCCCTGACACAGTATCTTACTTACTCCACGAGCTTACCACAGGATACCTTTGATTTGATTGATTAGTAGTTTCATACTAAAACAATGAGACCTCTCGGCCTCATAGACTACGAGTTTGAATAACTGTTGAAACGTAGTCCTTTTGCCCTCAAGGTCTAATGGTTAATTTTAGTCCAATTGGCCTCGATTTAAGCAAAGTTGTTAAAATGGACTGGTTAGGAAACTCGGTAAAGTACAAAGAAAATTACAATGTTTCGTTGTTTCATGTTGTGTGCACGGTCACGGGTAAGATCTTTAGTTCTAGGTGTGATGCACATTAGTCTATTGACCGTTTGCTCATTTACATCTGAAAGCCTTTTGTTATTTGAGCAGGGTCAGCGTCATATTTCATTAGGGAAAAGGAAAACAATAACATAGAACAAAAAAAGTCATCAAGTTTCCAAACAATTCAACTCTACTAACTCTACTAACATGCTCTATTGAAAGTTTGACTCAACAATCTGATTAGTTAGGCTAATTTCTATAAAGATAAAAGAATGCTAAAATCGTTCCCATTTCTGAACAAGATCTGTTGACTACCTCCAAATTTGCTTCCACAAAATATAGTGATTGCAATTGACAGAGCAACGTATGCGACACGTCATTGTTTAACCGAGCTACACTCTTCTTTTGTAAGAAATAGTAAAGTTTTTCGACGCTCTTTAATTTTTGATTGATTCCAACCTGAAAATTGTTCTTAATTCTGTTCTTATTTCTAGCAGCTCAGATGGAAGAAAAAAAAACATAATAGAAACAATCAAGGCATACAAAACGATCCCCTTCGCAGCTTATAATAAATGTGAAACACCGGTTGACTTCTTGCGTTTTATATCGTGTTGCTAAGTTAGATATTCGTAGCCTCAGCCTTAAATTTGAGGTTTGTTCTTGTAAAGTTGTTTTTATAAAAAGCGTGTATTACCTTTTAAGCTCTTTCATACCACTCAAAAAAAATTCTCACTTAATGATATGTAAATACCTTATGACGAGGCAATTTAAATGCAGGTACAGAAAAACTATATCTACTTTTGAAGTTTTTTTGGATATTTTGGACACATCACGATAGTGATAGATACTTCCGGTCGTCCAACGCATGCGTATTGGGTCAGCCGATAGGCTGTTCTGTTTTTGAGAGACGCCATTAGGAAAAGTTACAAAATCGTTGGTTTCTTCGCTATTTCCGAACGTATGTTGCTCAAAATG
>JAOTRI020099634.1:0-14344 GCA_028564885.2 Zoanthus sanctaehelenae
TTTTCGACAGGTATTTAAAAGAAATGGTGTCTCTTTTTAATATTTGGAATAGAAGTATAACCGACAGAAAATATCTTAGCGTGTTCTTTACGTGTGAAAACCATTCCAACATTAGGAGTTTTCCTGTAGCATGTTTTGTGGGTTAAAATCTTTTTCTAGTACGCCAATCTTTATCAGTTATGATACTTAATAGATAAAAAACGTCTTTGATGAAGTGAATAGTACATTGGGTTCATTGAAAATGTTTCAAGATCGAAAATTTTTTTTTTCCATAATAGACCGTTTTCACAAACTGGTTTATTTCTAGATCGCTTTTAGCGGGAAATTTCAACAGAAGTTTCGGCCCCGGAGGAATCAGAAAATTCATACAAATTAACAGTGACGTTATTGATTAGTATGGACGCCTGTGATTGGTTTGAATTCGCGAGAACTGAACTAAAATAAAGTCAGTTTGTAAAAACGCCGTGACACAAGATAACGGAAGTTGCTCGCTCCTACTTGTGGGCTCCTGTAGTTATAAAATCGCTTTTTGTTGTCGACCTGACAAAATTATTTCTTGCGCCATTGTGTTGTGAGGTGAAGAGGGGCCAGTGAACGCTTCGAGAGCGTCTTTTCATGAATCAAAAATGCATTTCAATTAAAATGTTTACTTTTCTTGTTTTGTTATTAAGGAATGCCTTTCGGACCACCACCAGCACCCCCAGGGGGTGATTTGTCAAACCTAACTGACGAACAGTTGAGAACGATGGAAGGACAGGAGAGGCAGAATGTAGAAGCAAGAATTGCTCTTCTAAGGAGCATCCACTCACTTCTTGATACCGCTATTATGCAGATGAATCAGTATTCGCAAGCAATAGGTGATCAAAGGTGAGTGTGGAGTATATATACTGTTGCTCTAGAGTTTTCAAGTTTAACTCTGAGTGCAATAGTCTCTTCTTCAGAAGATCGACAATCCAAGTGCTACTGTCATATAATATGAGAAACTGGGAAGAAGAAATAGACGCGCGGACGGGAGTTATAAAAACAATGGGGGCGAGTGCCTGAAGGCTCATTCAGCTGTATATTTAAACTGCATCCAGTTTTTTCAAACTTAAATATTTCGATTCAGAATTGAAATATAGGAACTTTCTTTAGTCTTTTTTGTAGCATTTATACATAAATAGAGGATATTACACGTTGAGGCGTACATAATTTTTTTATGTTAATTTTTTTTCCTCGAGAAGATGAACCTCATACGTTTAAGCCAACGTGTAATTTTCTTTTTGTTTCATTGATATGAGTGTATCTATTTTTGCGCGCTCCGAGTCGATTCTGGATATTGAAGACTATTGTTTGATTTTGAAGCGGAAGTCAAAAGGGATTTTTTTAAATAAAGTGGATTTTTAGCTATTATTTTGGTAAATATTAAAACAGTTATCCCGCGCAGAGTCGGTGTCAGCACGTACATACATCCACCACTATTCAATTTCTCTTTGGGGGATAGTTGTTAAATATTATTTTATATTTTTGTTTTATTGCGTTTGACGTCAGGAGAACGCAATCATAATCTTGCTCAGGCGGAAAAAATCTCTATTTTGTACTTGATCCAAATCGACGCCATCTTGGATCTCTAGCACGGTGGTAGAAAAATCGCCATGCTATCCAACCTTTAAACTATCGAACGTACTTCACTAATCTCTGATTGCCGAGCTAGTGTTATATTATGTCGTATCGTATCATAACACATGTTGTTTTCTAAAGTATATTTTTATCCTTTTAGCCAAGCATTCGCTGCTACAAGTCCTTTGATTCCGAATACTGTTACATCCAAATCTGTTCCCGTGGAAACAAAACCGACAGTGAAAGAAACTGCACCAGTGAAACTCATCTCGGGTAACCCGGGTGCATCATCAAGTGAACCTGCAACTATTTCACGTGGCCCTTCCTTGGCCGATGCTAAGCCGGAACCCGAGAGTATAGCTGCTGCAGTGATACCCGAAATAGGAAGCACAGAAAAACTCGAAGACTCTTCTGACAGCAATGAAATTCGACGGCGAAGGTTGGAGCGATTTGCCGCCAGTTCATCTGGAGATGCGTCTCCGACTTTGTCACCTCAGGAAACAGCTAGCAGTCCAACAAAAGATTGATTTTCTCTGTATATCGCTTTAAGTACGGCTCAGCGAAGTTCAACCAACATTATGGAACGGTTTTCTGCCGTTTTGTGCTCGACTTATGATTAGTTGCCAAAGAAAAACGGGGAAAAAATTGACCTCAATACGTAGTTAAGTGCACAGGGATCCTCCGCGGCCTAATAGACCAACACTATTAAAGTGCGTATGAAGTAAAAAATGAAAAAAAGGGACGGTTATAACATTACGAAATAAATTATTTTATATTGATTCAAAAAATGTTTAAAAACTGGGATTTTTTGCTACTAAATTATCTAAAAAAGGCCAACCAGTTGTCTCGAGAGACTTGGGACGAGTTTGGCTGTGGTGATGTAGCTAGTGGTTCCGACAAAACACTGCCGTGTTTTTTTTTCTTCTTGCGTGATTTGTTGAAGAATGAGAAATGACATATGAAAACCCAGAACCACTTGTTATGTCATTTCCGTTCAGATCTAACCGTTCAAAATATAAACTGGCATAATAGATGGAGGCTTTTCGTCTCGTTTAGGACTGGATTTTCGTGTAATAAGAACTGGGGTTTTACTTCGTTTGCACTTTATCTAAAACAGTACTTTTCTTTATTTTAAATGAATTGAAACAGCTCAAATATTAATTAGATCATTCAATGAATGGAAGACATCATCAAGCAACTTTTATGTCTCAGTTTTAATATTTAAATGTATCCCGCTCCGTCAACAGCTTGACAATAATATGAAGCGGCAATTTTTTAATGGGATGAGCTATGTACAAAGAAAAATCAAGTGCGAGCTGTTGGTATGGGATTTAATTTCAACTAAATAATTTTCTTAACCCTTTCAGTCCCAGATCAATTATTAAGTTCTCCCAACTTGAGCCTATATTTTTCATTGAACAAGTTTTAGAGAATTTCATTTTTAATCTTCATTAGTTTCCTTTATTTGATCAGTTCTCATTTTCTCATTACCAAATGTCTTATTTTGTATTTGTTATGTAAGGAGAAGTTGAATGTTGATAACTGATTGGGAGTGAAAGGGTTAAGGCATTGGCTTCCTATAGCCGGTGTTTCTCTTGTTCCCGTAGTGTTAGGCGGCAAGAATCTTCCACTAATTCCTGGACAGGAAACTAATCCATTGCAGTATAGTTTCCAGTAGATGCTAGATTCTGGAAGAGTTGAAGGTCTCAAAAATGGTCAATTCTGTGTAGTACAGAGTTAAGGGAGAAGATCTCATCAATTGCCTCGACGTTTATACGCCAGCTATGCAATGGTGGGAAACCGCTTTGAAGGTTTTTTCAAGGTTAACTTACTTCTGTACTTCTTTGGAATTGGCCATTTGCATTATTGGTGTCAAATACCATAACTACCAGGGCCCAGTTGTTCAAAGGCTGGTTAAGTTTAACCCTGGGTTAAGCAAACTGCAATCGAACAAGAATTTCTTCCATAAGAAAAGGTAAACGGTTATTTATGAAGACTGTTTGGACTTTCCAGGAAAAGTCTTTAATCCCAAAATTACAGCTAAAATCTCTCCTTGTAAGATTGAAAACAAGACCATGGGCTAAACAATTAACCCTGGGTTAGTGCTGACCGGCTTTTGAACAACAGAGCCCTAATGTATAGTAGGAAACAAGACCATGGGCTAAACAATTAACCCTGGGTTAGTGCTAACCGGCTTTCGAACAACTAGGCCCAGAATGCTTTGCCTGTTTTTTTTTGTCAAATAGTCAATGATATTAATATCAATATCTCGCACACAGGGTCAAAGGAGAAAGCATTTTTGTAGCGGGAAATATGTTCAATGAATGGTAGAAGTCAATAGACCCAAGAAATCGGACGCACAGCTGCAAAACAGCCAACTCTAACCCTAACTCTGAAATCCTAACCTTAACCTATCCCAAGGGTTAGAATCAAGGTTTAGGGTTAAGGATTAGAGTAAGGGTTATGAATTTGATTACGATTAGATGTTCAGTTGGAGTTTCGCTGTGTTGTAGCTCCCCGAGATAGCTGCCTATTTGGTTTGTATTTGATGACTTGCATGTGAGGGAGAAAGTGTGGGGTGGGGTGGGGTACGGGTTGTTTCAATTTCTGTTTTTCAATGAGTTTTCATGCTCCTAAAAGTTCTGTATTTGATGCAAGTTTATGTCAGGAGTTTAGGAAATTCTTTTGACTTTATTATCATAATACTCGCGTAGTTGCATCATCCACTCCTGAATTTACCCTTCCGTTCAAAAAATGAAATTATTTTAAAAGGGCACCACGAGTTTTGCCGATCTTAGTTACAAAAATATTAAAGCATTGTTGAATGATGGACTTACGGCGGGAAAAGCCCACCAGTACTAGGAGGAGAAAATGTATTTTATTACACCAAAGGTTATATTATTAAACTAAAGAGTTGAGTAATTATAGTGAAATCGTAATTAAAGGATCTGGTTTAAATTTATTGTATAATACAACTTTGCAAACAGTTGTAAATGTTTTCTACCTCAGTAAGAAGAAGAATATTTGAATATTCACTCCGACGAAGGACTGCAATGCGGATGAGTTGAAAAAATATTCTCACTACGTATAAAAAATAGGTACGCATAGCGTACATTTGTCTCCTGCTTTGTTTTGATCCAGAATGTCCAAGAGTTGTTCCTTCAGCTTAGAGCAGAAGTTTATAGAACAAAACTTACCGGAAAACTAAGCACTCTGCAGTGAACACCCTGTAGAAAACACGTACGAACTAGACCTTGTTAAAATCACACTCTAACGCACGTGAGTCCTTCGTGCGATTGGTCGAAATTAAACGACTGACCGACTCTCCTCGGCATCACAGATCACTTATTGATTAACGATTGCATATCGACAAGTTAACAAACTTTTTTCCGTCATAATGTCTACCTAAGTATGCGCAGTAGACAACGAGATGTTGGAGACATTAAGATTGGAGTATCACCGCCGCAATTTTCCCTTTTGTAAACCATCGATGTCATTTGAAAAGGTCGATACCATTTGAAACAGTCGACTGTTTTACGGTAGGGTATCGACTGATTCAAATGGTAAGGCGCCAGTCTGCTGTGCGGGAGGCTCGGGTTCGATTCCCGGCCGGACCAACACTCAGGGTCTTAAAATAATTGAGGAGAGAGTACTGCATTTACTCTAAGATCTGCAAATGGTAAGATTTTCGCGTCTTCTCGGATAAGGACGTCAAACCATAGGTCCAGTTGCTGTCGAGAAACTTAAAAGAACCCACACAATTTTCGCCAAGAGTAGGGTTGTGATCCCAGTGTTGTGGTCTTTTTCTTCCATCGGTGGCACTTTTTATTGGCTGCTAAGTTGCGCATTAACACGTGAGTTCTAGGTAGGGGAGTTCGGTACTAGCTATACAGCTACTACCCTACTAGCATAGGGGTGCATTGGGGTTAGGGCTTGAGGCAACAGGCTTGCCATACCCCAATTGGGACGCTACGCAGGCCGTTAGGTACTTTCTAGTCTAGTTTGACAACATGAATTCCACGAGCCATGGACGGTCCATTCCCTCCCCTGCCTCTCCGAATGTATCTCGTTGCATGCAGTCCGCCCTTCCCCTCATCCCTCAGTATTTCACTAACCAGTTAAACGCCTTGCAAGAGTGATATAAGACAAAGCAGACCGCAAGCCTCTGTACTCGTACTTGGCCCGGTTTCTCAAAACTCCGATTAACTTAATCCTGGATTAAGACAAAATTCAGAGACTTATTTTAATAAGTAAAGCTTTTTGAAGCTTGCAAAATCCTGCTCGGTTTTACCAATAAAGAAACTTGTTAAATTCGAATTTCCAGACCAGAGCAAGCTATAGAAGGTTAGGATACAGAAACAAGGATTAAAAGTTAATCGAGTTTTGAGGAACCGCGCCCTGGATTCTAAAAATCTTTAGTGGCTAATTTGAAGCAGTTCAAATTAGCATCTCCCCTAAACACTCTTGCGACTGGCTCACGTCGAACAATTAGGGCTATAGACTCGGAATTTCTCCCTTTTCAGAATGTCCCGGCATTCAGTTTAGGATTTTTAAAGAACAATTAATTTTAGACAAAAAACTGCTGTAACTTGCTTTGCCATCAAGCGGCATGGATCTCCGCATTTGAAAAATCTTACGTGTAAGCTTGATGGTCCTCACGTTGAACAAAAATTACAGCAATTGCTTTTTTAAGAAAAAGCGGTTTTTTTTAAATACTGCTCAGATTTCCTTAAGAACAAAATTTAATCTTAAAAACTTGCATCCTATATTTGTCTCCATAAAGTTTAAAACAAAACCATGAGTTAACAAAACGTTGCGCCTCGCATTTTATTTTTTAAAATGTGAAACACGTGGTTTATTTTGTGATGCTAAGCCAATTTGGAATGTATTCTATGTGCTATGACGTTCAGTCGCGGACAAAAAAAAATACGAAAGGGATTCCTTCCATACACTGATGCAGAAGATGAACTTTAAAGAACATTGAAGTTCAAAATACAGATTTGATCAAATTATATATTTTCAAATTGAAGTTTCGTATAAATTAAATGTTCAAATTTTAAATCTTTTTAGAACAGTTGGGCGACTATAAAATTAAAATCCTGACGTTGGGTAAGTATTAGTTCTATAGTTGGTATATTTTTATTATATTACAGATCACGTGAAAAAAAAATTCGCATGTGACGTTCTTATTTGTTATGCCTTTAATATGACACCTGAAGTCTCTTATGCACCTGTCAATGTAAACCCCCACCTCACCACTCCGGGGAAGTTTGTAGCATAGGTGGGGATTGATTGGGGCTTTGGCATGCTGTTTTGCCCGGTGGGGTGGGGGATTTGTGTGCATTAGTGCTTTCGTTGTGCCCGCATGGGGCATATTAGACGAAGTTTGTAGGATGGGTGGAGAATTTGTTTACGTTTTGTAGGGGGTTAGACAGGGGTCCCTTGTATGTGGGACATTATTTCAGTTTGGTTTTGTTTGATGGCCAATGCCCCATACTTCCCCGGGATGGGGGTTTACATTGACAGTTGCATTAGTCTTAGTTTCTCGTGCTCTGAAAGAATTCATTACCACAAGTTTTAAAAAACTTCCTCAGTCTTAAGGAAAGTGGCCATGATCTCGCGTTTAAAACACAATATTAATTAGTTCTTAAAAATTCTCAAAAATGTTATACGGTTTTATACTACCTCGCAGTCCAAACGAGCAAAACTAGAAACGCGCTTATTTAAAAAAGAATCAGTGTGGCAGTAATTTTTTCCGAGGCTTAATGTTCTTAATTTGTTGGTGATTTCAGCCCCAAATTGTTCTTTATAATGCTGTTCTTGTTTGTAGGAGCTCAAAAAGAAGAAAAAACATAATAGAGTTCCATTTTTTGTACTTGTATTCTCATCATTCATGGTCATATTTTGTCACCGATGTCGTATGTTTCTCACTTGACATATTTTCTTGTTTGATTTAGAATTCTTCTTGTACTTTTTCTTTTCAAACGAAAATATTAAACTTTGATCACAAATGGAATTTATTATAGTTTGAGGGTGTGAATGGGGGTACCCAGATCTCAGTAATCAGCTTATTTTTTGGTAGATTAATCAGTTAACCCCATTCACACCCTCTACTTTAGCTAGCTGACTAGTTTAGCCCTATTATGGTTATTTCAGCTGGCTGGTACTAAAAATACGTTTTGTCTCTCCTTTGTAAAATTGAAATAGTCCCTAATGTATCTAATATAGTAATAAAATCATTGACATTAAAAAAAGGCCAGTAATTTAATTTAAACGAGACAGAACGAAAATGGATACAATATACAAAAAAGCTGGATTGATTTCGAGACCTTTTAATGTCTAATATTTATTTACATTACTTTCAGATTATGGCTGTTTCAAGCATGAGTAATTATAAAGACACATATGAAGTGGTATGCAAACTTTAAATTTTAGCACCTAGTTTATGTCATAGACGTTGCTTTCCATTTTACACATGTCGTAGACTTCACCGGAAACTCATTCTAACTAGACATCACAAAACAAAATCAAATGCACAATCTAACACCGTTAGATTAAATTGTTAACTTTGATAAAAAAAAATGATTAGATTTCGTCTTCACTTCAGTATTTCGTGAATACTAGAAAGTGTAAATTAGAAACCTAAAACTTTGTTTTCATCTTCGGGCGATAATTACATGCCATTCATAGTGATAATTACAAAGAAAGCAAAGTATATCGTTACTAGGCAACTGGAAGGCCATATCTGTACGTGTCCACGGTAATCGAACAAAAGTTATGGTTGGCTGTTTGTCTTTAGTCCTTTTATATTACGGACTTTATTCTTTTGTCACTGATACATCTTTTTGAAATCACCGAGTGTGAAAAGAATCAGCATTTTGATGTTACCTGAACATCCAGGCGACTTGTCTTAAGATTTGCGGCCGAAAATTACATGTAAATGTGAAACTTTAAAGTTTAAGTTTTAAGTAAAGTTTCTTTGAAGAAAGGCATTTAAAGAATGAGATACTCGTGAAGAAATGATGCACTCTGAAGGGAATTTGCTGTTCTTCTGATTCAAACAAGCACGAGGCAATGGGCTGCGGTGGGTCGAAATCCACAATGCAAGTTGTGTCATTTGAGGAACCGGATTTAAAGCATACAAATGGAGAGTTTTGCGACAGTGACAGTGAAAATCTGTCATTGACAAATGGAACACCGCATGGCAACAAGTCATCGCATCACTCGACACAGGACACATCAGAACTTGGTGGGGCATGTATAATATTCTTGGTATGAACTAGAGGAATTTTAAACAAGAGATATGAACCCACTTAAATGTTGAATAACATTTAAATGGTTTCCGAGACCAAGGTGTTCCAGCTCTTATAATGTAATTTTTTTAATTCAACTTTCTTGGGTGGTATTTAAATTTTGTCTAAGAAATAAACACAATATTTCTTTTCGCAAACTTTAATAGAGGCAATTTACACCACCGTGACAAAGACAAATTTCACTTTTTGGTCGCGAACAAAAACAAATTTTTGTTCCCTAACTGAAGATAACTTCTAGCTACAATAATCACCTCTAGTACAATCTTTATTGATAGTTAGAACGACATAAAATTAAAAAGGTTTAAAAAAGGACTCTACCTGAGAGAGGAACCTTTGAGTAAGGATTTGAAATAGATAAAAAAATATAGAATTGGAGACGGTTATGCGTTTCAAAGTTTTTCAAGCCTGACCTAATTCTCTAACTGTAACAGAAATGTTACTATTAAAATAATGAAATTTATTCTTTCTAATTTTACTTGAAATTGGAAAACAAAAATATTTTCATAGGTTTAATTCACCAAAAGATTAATTTATGTTTTAGTATTTATCTTTTAACTAATGAATAAAGTTTACAATAGTTTATTCAACCAAACTTCATTGAAAAACAGCAAACTCTTTTTACTGCCTCCAGGTATTTTCAAAGGAATAGCATTCAATGTACAACTCGGTGGCAAAAACAACAATACTGAAGTCCTCAAAAGACGACCACCACACAGACTTCAAAAACTTGAGAACGTGCCAAAACTGACAGCTGAAATGTTGAAACAAAAAATTGATGCAGCCGAGGAAAACAGAAAAAAGGTCGGGTGTGTTGTTCTAGTGAATTTTCTTAATTATGTTAATACAGTATTTCTTGTTTTTAGAGTCAAGTAAAAAACAATTACATAATGTCTTCTTTGTGTTTTTTATATTCACATTTTTTTCTTTTCAGTTCTGTTCCTCTTTTTCTAACTCTAATCACAATAGAAAGAATTCTATTGCCAGTGAAAACCCTCTAGTTAAACAAACAAGTCTATTGTTTCACTTCAAAGCTTTTACCCTCGGGAGTGAATTGAACTTTAACAAAAACAAACTGTATGCAAATATAGGAACATTCTACTGAGGATGACTGCATGGTCGAAAAGGTTCTAATACTAATTCACCTTATCATAACATTTTCTCTACAGTACGTAAAATAGACAGCACCCACAACATCCAGCTAGTGTATGTACCTGTCCAACCTTAGTTGTGCCCGCATTTTTAGACCAAGTTTAATTTTACTTCGGATTTTTTCTTAACTATCACTAACACCAAGCTACACGGCCAGCAATTAAAATTGATTTTTCATATTTTCTATTATCATCCCATTTTCAACCCCGCCGAGAACAAGTTAACTAATAAAGGAAATCATGAAAAATCAGAAAAGCAATTATTAAATAGTTTGGAAATGGAAATGACATTTTTTATATCTATATCTTTTTGCTTTAACATAGTTTTAAATTGGCTTTTGAAAATCAACTAGAACTATTTTCATTGTCAGGAAATAGATAAGCGTGTCAGAAAAACATCTAACAAGAAGAAAAAACATGAACTTTCTAAGCGGAGGAAAAAAATTATTGAAGCAAAAGAGTTTGCAGCTCAAAAATCGGTAAGTAAATGATATATTCACAGGGTTGTACATATAGTGAGGGTAGGGAGGTATTGGTGAAAGAATCCTCCTAGGATATAACTAAACAAATATAATGCAATGTATGACAAAGTAGCAAAAACTGCCCTTTGTCTGATAAACCATTGCTTTGAGAAAATGGAATATTTATAACTGCTAAATTTTAAAAATCTGCAGCTAGCTGTAAAGATTTTTTCAGTTGTTAAGGTAAAAATGCATAATAAAATTATTTATTACTTTATATTATCACTGCTGAATAAATATCATTGCTTTATTTGTGTAGCTGGAACAGAAACTGGTTTCTTATGATAAGAATCGCACAAAAGCACAAGCAGTTATTGTTGCTAAGCAACAGAGACGGGAAGCAAAAGCAAAAAGGGTGCGAAGCAAAGCACAACTGATTAAAGATGGCGAAGACGCAGAGCCTGTAGTGATTGATCCTGATGAAACTTACAATGCAGACCAATCAGGTTATACTATTATAGATATATATTCATCAGATTTATGTAAACATAACTTGTTCTCTGTACTTTCCGAGTGAAAACTGAGGTAAACATTTGGAATTCAAGAGCAGATTAGTGAACACTTTAGATGTAGTTTTTCACCTGCTTAAGAATTTTCATATTTGCTACGAAGGAATGAAGAACAGTAAGCTGGTTTTAAAATTTCTTTTACAAAATTATTATGCAGATGACATATAGAAAGTGCACATATGTATATAGTTACTCACATTAACACATGAACAATTTAACTATATCTAGAGTGAATAATTAACAATTATTATTCCAAGAGGATATTTATGAGATGGTAATTATAGCGAACAAGATGCCCAGACCCAATCATCTTATACCCAACAAGTGTGAATGGAATAATTTTTTAAACTAATTTTCATAAGCTTTGGGCATCCTGCTGATGAACAGTAACTGTTTTGCCTGTTTTTTTCTGCAGCATTATAGTTATGTCTGTTCAGATATCTATTTTCAAATCCTTTGATACTTGACAAAGAAACTTTAATAAGACAATTTTCAGCTTGACAACACTTTACACAGTTAGTTTCCATATATAGTCATTCAGTATATAGGTTGAAAACTAGTAAAGAAATAGTGAGCCAATCAGAATGATAGAAATGCAATATGCAAGGTTGAAAATTAATTCAATGTAATACTGTAACTTAAATTGCAAAGATAATCAGAGTTTGATAAAGAAAAAAATTAAGAGGTTCTGAACGTACTCTACTTTATATAAGTTGACAAATGTTTGATTTTTATCCACTGTATTGATATCGCTTATTTCATTTATTAATCCTCTCATTCTGGAGCCCTTTCTCCCCCCTCTTCAATTTTGTCAATTTCATATAGGTAAGATTTCCCTGCATTAGTATAACATACTTGATCAATATTCATTATCTACTAGTTTTTAGTGAACAATTATAATTCAAAGATCGTCTATTTTATTAGCAGCTTGACACGAAACATTCAATGTGGGATGTTTTATATACGTATGGTGCTAAAAAAGTAAACAAAAATATATACTTTTTCATTTGTATGTAAAATCATGGATTACCAGTGCAATAAGGCACACATAATTTTAACATACTGTAAACCAAAAGGAAAAAACTGTACTTTTCAGCAATTTCCTACCCTTCAGGAGGGCCTTGTTGTAGCCCCTTCTTTCCTAGTGTCTGGTATGATCCCCTGGACATACATACATGGGTAGGAATGTTTACCACAAATTTGTAGTGACTTACTCTCAAAGGCAGTTAAATTAGAGACTATAGCTTTCAAAGTGTAACAACTTGCCCCCCTTCAGAATGAAAGGGTTAATGTTTGAAGTACTAGCTAAATTAAACAAGGTACTTCCTCAACCACGAAGTTTAGTTTTAAATATACTGTATCTTCTTCTCTGATCTTAAACAGATGACCAATGGGATGATGGCTTGCAAACGGAAAACATTTCAAGCAGTAGAGACTCAACACCAAATGAAATGAAGGAGCTTGATGATTTTTATGACTCATAATATCACAGATAACACAAATAGAAATCATAAAATTTATTTTTTTATTTATAACAAAAAAATAATAACAGAATTAAATTTCAACAAAGTTTTAGTCATGGGCATAAAATGAGCAGTCAGGGCCAATTTCACACAGCTCTGATTAACCTAACATGACCTGGATAAAAGGACAAAAAATTCAAAGCCTTTTTTTCAAAACTAAAACTTTGCGTTGATCACTTTACCAAAATATTAGTATACACTAAGTACCTAATTTCGGCAAGCTATGGAAGGTACAGAAGGAATCAGAAACATGAATTGAAACTACTTGCTTTGGGCTAGAATTTTATAGTTAATGGTTCTAATATTGATATACATTGCTGCCCGGATGTATTGAAATGTTGATCTGCGTGATTGACCCATGGTACCTACCCTGATATCCCTTAAAGAACAAGATTTTATACCACCAGGTTTTATCCTGTTGCAGTCTGTCCTAATTAATCCAGGATTACTTAATTTGAATAACACAAACTTTGATGTTTTAGTACAATAGGTGTACTTTCAGAGAAGTTGATGATTTCTACAAGCCTTCAACGGAAAACTAAATGTGGGTGTAAACTTATAAAAACTAAGATTTTTGAAAGAGCTAAAGAGCAAATGGTATACAGTAATTTGTATCAATTGAAATATTTTACTGTATGCCATTTATCACAGCATTTAACCAGTGTTATTATCAACACTTGGCAGCACCTTTTAAAAACTACTGAAAGTATATATGTACATAGTGATTATAAAATTTCCAGTAGTAATTCAGCTGTTTCTTTCCCAGGTTTTCCTAAAAAAATTCAAGTCATGCACTATAGAAAAAGCTGATTGGAAATAAATAATCTATATATATATTACAAAATTCTAACTTACATTTATTGTATTAATATTTTTTGGCAAATGAAAAAAAAAGCGAAATCTTATTGTGTACATAGTCTTTAGAAATTCTTTAATTTATTGAGAAAGGATATTTTTATAACTTTAATTTTATTATTTGAAACAGAAAATGTGTGATTTGTACTACTAAGCAATATTTATTTAATAATTTGTACAGAACTTTTAAAGCAAAAACATGTGTAGTTTTCCTGCCCTTTTCATAAAAAGATATATAATAATAAAATAAACTAGGGGTAAGCAGAGCTTAGAAAGTGCGGGCGGGAAACTGAGAAAGCATTATTATTTGAGAAAGGTATACAATACCCTTTGTTGAAAACTTTTAGATTTTTAAAAATCAATGTATTTAGTGCTAACCGCAAGCCCCAAAAAGGAAAAATAACCGATTTTAACACTAATAGCGTATAAACATATATTTTAACACCAAAGATATTATTCAGTAGTTGAGTCATTTCCTGTTTTGCTCATGTGCTACTTAAAATATAAATCGCTATGTCGTTGTAATTTTGTAAATTCCCTGAAGGTTGCTGTATACAGCTGAAAGGGCGTCGGGAAAATACAATAACTTACAAAACCGTAAGTCTGTGCGCTGCTTAGTGGTTTATATCTATACAATATTGCTTTAAAACAATCTGTACTCCACTTGGAGATAAGCAACTGCAGAGTGATCGTGTATCATAATCTATCAACAATCTGTCAAGCAAGTTTTTATCAAAGTCGTCAACCGAACTTGTCAAAACATTCCATGCATACCAGTGGAAGACGAAAAAATTCCATGCATACCAGTGGAAGACGAAAAAAAGTCTCTATAAAGCTTAAAGCTGTTTATATTCATATGGCGCATGCGCGGTATAT
>JAOTRI020099645.1:0-14344 GCA_028564885.2 Zoanthus sanctaehelenae
GATATGCAATCGCTAATCAATAAGTGATCTGTGATGTCGTGGAGAGTCGGTCAGGCGTTTAATTTCGACCAATCACAAGTGAAGGTCTAGTCCGTACGTGTTTTCTATAAATCAATGGAAAACATGGATTTCTTGTTGCGGTTTCCCTCACATAAAAGCAATATGCACCAAAAACAAGGCAGTAGACACATGTACGCTTTGCGTACCTATTTTTATCATTGTCTCCATCGACGATTTATATATTGATAACTTGTACACGCTTCGTACTATCGTCCTTCGTCAGAGTTGAACGCATTTAAGTTATGGAAAGATGGATTAGACCTCTCTTAAAGATATTGTGATTTAAGTATATAAGATAGTCACTTGCGATTGATTACCACATGAGAATATCCATACGGCCACGTAATATTCTGTTTCAAAAAAGACATCTATAAAACGTAGATGAAGTTCTCTTTTATTTGGTCACGACTGATCTTGAATAAACAGATGTGTAATCATTTAGCGTTTAATTTTATACCGAAGTCTTCCTGCGTATTGTGTTGTAATGGCAATTTAATTGAACAATGTTTTTCTGTGGAAGATTAAAAGCAATTGGAAACGATGCAGAGCTTGAGGACAAAACGGAAGAGGATCTCAGGCGACTTGCTGATGTGTTGCATAACTGCTGCAAAGAAGCTGTTAAAAATTACAATGATAAACTTATGGAGGATCCCAACTTTGACGGTAAGTAATCCAGTGTTGAACAGAGACAGGTTTCGGTATAGATGTAGCGATAAAACAAAGCCTAGGTACATACATAGGTACAGTAGTAACAACAGTTATAGAATTAACACAATTCGTACAATAAAAGAATTACAAAAAAAGTTTAATTAAGATTTACATGTTTAACTGGTTTGTTAATAGATGGTTTATCTATAGTTAAATGTATACAGCTTCCTTAATCCTTAAATCATACTCGCTAGAGACCTTATCAGGGTTTTAAAACTATTAGGAGAATTTAACGAACGGCAGTTAAGTGACTTGGAAAGATGTTTGTAGAAGTGCAGGGTGTTACTACTAGTGAGGTATTCATTCACGCGTGTGGTAAAGTGAGGACTTGTCTCACCGATATAATAGGCTTTGCATCCTGCACACGATATTTTTTACTTTATATGTTTTTCTGCTTAACTCTTTTATTAGAAAGAAATTTTCAAAACTAACAATGTGGTACAAGCTTAGTTTGAATAATTATGACCGCGGTCTTCATTTCTGACTTCACTGCGTTACGGTACAAACACAGTCTCGATAGTAATTATCGCCACGAGTAATCATAACACTGGGTTAATCACAATTATTGTCATCCAATCACTATGACTCATTATGATCAGCATTTGTGACGTTACTTTTGGATATTCTTATCCTCGTTAGTTCGATATATATTTTTCTTGAAAGAGATTAGCAGAAAAGTATCTCGGTAATATAGTTATAATATTATACTGCAGGCTCTTGGGTTGCAATCCCATTAAAGCTTAAATATTTTTTGTTTTCGCGTTCTCCTCTGCTTCTCTAATTGCGCATCGCACAACAACAATATTTTTAACGATAATAATAAGGATTTTCATAGTTATTAATTAAAGAACATAGACTTATTACAAAGTGCGACAAGACTTGTTACAAAGTGCGACAGGTATTACAAAGTGTAACAGCTTTTTTATTACAAAGTTGTAACAACGTTTCTTCGATTTTGTAGGGAAAAAACGTGGAGCAACCTTAAGAGTTGGAAATGTCACCATCAATGCACCATCAGTTTTAAAACACGAAGAAGAACTGGAACCTCTTGCTGCGGTCATTCCAGCTGACGAGGAACAGAAATTAAAGTAAATGGTTTTTGTTATGAGCAATCGTCAGTTTTTATTTATGCACTCGCAGTTTTGGTAAATATTGACAACAATATATGAAAATAATATCTATAATAGTAATAATATTTACATAGCGTTATATTCATTATTTATCAGTCAAAGCGCTTTTACAATACTATTTAAAAAATCTTGCAATCACCGTACGTGACAAGGTTAAGACTTGTTAAGACCTTAAGGTTGTAGGAACTTATCACGATTATTACCAGGATTCTTGTTAAATATTTTTTAAGACACTTCAGGGGCTCTACGTCAAGCTATATAGGAGTGCTTTCAATAATCACCGACTTCCGACGAAGAGCGTCGACTTCTTCGATCAGAGACATCGGTTACTTCCCTAAATTGAAGTTATTAAAGAAAAATACTTTCAAACGATGGGCTTGGATGTAATTTTTACCTTAATTTCGAGATGAAGGTCTGGTCCCATTGCCCATTCGGTATGATCTTGTATCGCTCTTGTGACGGCTCGACTTGTGAAGTTGGTCACTGTATCCTTTATACACATGTTGATGGTCAGAACGTTGGAAAGTTTTAAAGCTTCCAGACTTCAGTTTTTCTTCCCTGTGGCCTACTCAGCCTCTCATACTGCCTGCCTACTTCAAACAATACTGAAACCCCTGCTATTGATATCTGAACAGACGTAACTAGAATGCATGAAAACGCACTTTGTTTTGTCTGGGTATATTTATCTGTAGCCTGAAAACTAGCTTTAAATGTTCTGAAATTTTTGTTTGTCTAACGAGGAAGAAACAATGATTATGGTGATGTAGTAACAGTGATGTAAATCTAATTATATCTAATCGTAATTTCGTTGTTTTGCAGGTATCGCTTGACTATCCCTACTAAGAGTGTTCACTGGGGTGTACCCTGGGATGTTTTCGATGATTCTATGCTTTTAGTTGGTATCCATGAATATGGCATGGGCAGTTGGGAGGCTATTAAAGCAGATCCTAAGCTGTGTCTTGCTTCGAAGGTGAGACAATGAGAGAGACTTCTGAAATTGAATGATGAATAGACAAACTCAGTTATTTACATTCTTACCTGATATTTCTGTGGCTGGTGATAAAAGTTTTGGTTATTTAGACGATGATTACAGTAAGGAGGTGATGGTTTTGACGCTATTTAAAACTGGCTGTCATTTTTGATTTAATTTTCCAATTACTTCTAACAGCCTCCTTCCTCAAAGTTAAACTTTCAAACTAATATGTTATACCAAACAAGGTAGGTAGAGCTAATTCTGTTTCCTGTCCATTGGTTGCTAGGAGAAGCAAGAATGTTGGCAGTGACCACATCCTACGTGGAACATAATTATTATGGTGGTGAAGGAGATCATTTTGTAATGATAATGGTATATAATAATGATAATTGTGATGATCAGTGATAACATGATGATGTTAATTGTGATGATGTTTCGAATTATGTTGAAAGTGATTTTTAGTTGATGATGCTGGCGGGTTGTCGTTTTAGATTCTTCCTCCTGGTAACCAGAAACCGCAAGACAAACATCTGCTCACCAGGGCCGAGTACTTGATCAAAATACTTAAACAGGAAGCAATACAGAACAAAGCTGAAGAACTCCGGAAGGTAAATTAAGAACAAATGCAGTGTGTTTCAGTAAAGTAACCAAAATTATCGCGTTACAGATTGAAAAAAACATCTTAAATAATAACGGCGTGGAGCCAAAAGCAGACATTTCTAAAGTTTAACTCTTCCAATCCCAGACAGTTATCAACAGCCACTTTCTCCTTATAAAACACATAAAAAATAAGATATTTGGTGATGAGAAAATGAAAATTGATCGAACAAATTCTCGTTACTTGTTCATTGTAAAATACGAGCTCAGGTTGGGAGAATTTAACAACCCGTTGGGGCTGAAAGGATTAAATTAGTCTAAGCCTAGAGCAATTAACTGAAGGAGAAAAAGATTTGGTTTATATTATTTGTTTATATCTTCCCAGTAGCTAACTTTACTTCTTATAGATCTAATAGTTTACTCTCAAAATGAAAGCCTTGACAAGAAAAACAAAAGTTTGAAAGTTCATATCTGGTAAGACATAACAAGTGTATCAGACCTTGGAACTTATTCTGTAAATATTTCGCCCTCTGCAGGAAAACTACAACAGTAAGCAACATCTCACAAAGTACACAGAGTACCTATTATTCATTTCATCTTACTGTAGAATCCCAAAAGTTACGGCCACCTTTACTATAGAATTTTAACGGTAAAAATAACTGCTACTTTAAGGTAGCCGTTACTTTAGGAAACCGATATTTTCGGACAGGTAAAAAACTTTGTATGAACTCGAAATGACAAAGAGGGCACGTATTATAATAAATGGAGTGACTTCTATAAACCTCATTCCATGTATGCATATTCTTACAGTGTAAAGTAACAAGATGTGCAAACAGTAAACAAAACAATCAGCCATCTTGAAGCGATACTCTATACATACACGACCAGCCATCTTAAGCGATTCTCTATACATACACGACCAGCCATCTTAAGCGATACTCTACATACACGACCAGCCATCTTAAGCGATACCCTATACATACACGACCAGCCATCTTAAGCGATACTCTACATACACGACCAGCCATCTTAAGCGATACTCTATACATACACGACTACTGAAACTGTACAGTTGTTACTCTTCACTGTTTGTTTCATGATGAGAAATAAATAAAATTGTAGTTTAAGACTACAAGATATTTGTTGTAAAGGGAGGAAGAAGATACTTCTTGCAACCTAATGACGTTAAAGCTTCCTTAAGTTTCAAACTCGATTATGTGATTGGTATTGGAGCTGACAAAGTTTCACTTCGTATTTGTGCATGTGTTTCAACATAATCTAAGAATTCTTACCATTACTGGGGCCGTTATTATCTGGGAGACTGTTAGTATATGAATTCAATAGGAGGGCATCTGATAAAGTGTGATTTTGCACTATTGACCAATTTCCTCATTCTACCAGATGCCCTGTTTAATGGATAGCCGTTACTTCCGAAATTCTTCGGTATTTACTACTTGTTACAAAAAGCAAATATAGTTTCATTTTTTGTAGCTAGAGCTGATATCGGCGGTAGCTACTCTGTCATGGCTCTTTGTAAGAATTAAGGGCGCGTAACTAGTAACCACAGGGTACCCAAGTAGCCATGCATCGGGCTATAGGAGTTACACAGGATACCCAAGTAGACGGTCGTTTTGAAGATTAAAGCAGACTATTGAAGGAAGCGTTTGCTTTGTATCACTCGCTGAAGGAAAGAATTTTTGTGTTGTAGCTACATGTAGTTCATGACTAATTCTATTCAAATCTTTACTCCTTAGTCGTCTCAGGTGATAAAATCCAAAATCAAAAAACTGAAGGTTAAAAAGGAAAAGAAAGAAAAGAAAAAGGAGCCCACAGACTCAGTCTCTGTGAGTAATGTAACTCCACAGCCGCCGGTGGCGGATGTTACCTTACTACCTCAAAGTACTGGGGCAACAGAGCCCAATCCTCCTACAGAACCGGCCGAGGCTCCAAAAGGCAGTCCAGCACCCAGTAACCAAGTTAAAAAGAAAGCCCCCAAGAAACCTAAAACTGTGAGTATCAGTTGTTCAATAATAATAATACTGATACTAATAGACTTAATTACCAATGCTACATCAGTACATGTGGATATGTTCGCATAGGCATTACAATAATTTGGTTAAGGAATATTATAAAATAGGGAATTTCAAAAAAATAGTAATAATAGAAATATATATCAGACATAAAACATAAGCTTAAAATATGTTTTAGCGGCGGTTTTTGAAGAGTTAAAACAAGAAATCTTCCGGATTATTGCTGGCAAAGTATTACATAGAGTTAGGGCGGCCTGTTGAAAGGTCGTTTTACCTGGGGTAGCCCTAGTAATTAGCAGCGAGGCCCAATGGGAGAGCACGGTTAGAATAAGATGGCAGATAGGAGATTCAACCAATTGAACACGTTTTAGGCACAGACAGAACACCATAAAGAAGCGAATTACCTTGATCAGTTTTTGTATGTAACAAACGAGTGCACCGAGGCTTCAGCAACTTGTCAACATAAGTATTTCCTGATTCTGTGAATATTGTGCAAAAGAAAAGAAGCTGGTCCTCAAGAATTGTTGATATATGGAACCATTGTGAGTTGCAAGTAAGGCCTTAGTCTTTCGTGCAGGGAACTCGGGTTCCTTTTCTGCTGAAACTGCACTAAGCTTTGTAGGTTAGGAATTCTCATAAGCAGAACCGACTTAAATAAATGTCATGCTTGAGCAACAGCTAATCGCATATTATGCTTAGGTGTAATTAAACTAGAATTACGCTATGCCTACATCAGCAAAGGTGTTATACTTCATACTCATCCAAGGTTTTTTTTTATCAAAGCATAAGTTAGTGCATTAGTATTTGCGTTAGACAAATGATGTTTAACTCAGGTGATACCCTTTCGTCGTATAATATGATAGATATTTACTCAAAACATATTCTGCAACCGTAACCTGATGTAAATTTATCGATTAGGCTCGGCTACTAAGTGTTCATAGTAGGCATAGTCATTAAAACTTATCATGTTCACTGTTTGTTTTGTATCACAGAAAAAGCAAAAAGAAACGAGCGTAGCGGTGCCAGATTTACCAGAGACAGTTTCTCCTCCAGCGACAGATGAGAAGGCACTTGAGCACAAAATGCAGACCATTTCGTTTGCTGCTCTATCAGACATGGACAAAGGGATGTTTGATGCGGTTAGTGTGTTAAGTAATTTCAACAATGAATGAGTAGTTTTTACTTTGCATTTTTGAAAAATTGCCTCGTTCAGTGTCTCCATTAAAAAGTTGAATACGGCTGGGAATGGTCAGGGATGTATTTTGGCCCCAGGTGCAGGGTTGCCCCGGTCGTTGAAAATCTTGGAATGTAGACAGGGAAAGGGACTGGGGGAAAATATTCCTTGCTATTGGTTAACAGGAAGTATAGTTTAGAAAGCTAATATTTAAAACGTTATACAGGATTTACACCATTATGAAAAGTTATAGAAATAGAAAATGCATTTTCCAGCCCTAGAAAACGATAAATTCTAACTTCTCTTACAAACCAACAATACTCAGAAAAAATCTGAGTTCATGACGGGAACCCACGACGTTCCGAACACTGGGCGGACGCTCTATGCACTGAGCTACAAGGACTCTTAGGAGAGCGAGGTCATTTGTTACGTTCTTAAATAGACTCGTGAACAGAATCCTCTATCTTTCAAAGAAGCCCTCGTCGTGTTATATTCGCCATAGCCACCATTTCACGGACAGCACAATAATCTGTAAATAGTCTTGGTATTATAAACAATAAATTCTAACTTCTCTTACAAATCAACATTACTCAGAAAAAATCTGAGCCCATGACGGGAATCGAACCCTCGACCTTCCGAACACCGGGCGGGCGCACTATCCACCCTAGAAAAGTAATGGGATTTTGAAAAAATGGCGAATCATTGAAATGTCGTGGATTTTATTTTCTCTAAAGCTATATATGTTTCGGTGAATACAACTTTTATATAAGTTCGCGTGAAAGTGCTAATAATGTGCCGATGTCACATACATGTTGCATTATGATCTGCAGTGTACATTGTTTAGGTGTCATTCACATGTACGTTACAAGCACGCATGTGCAATACAGTCATACACTAACGTTGGATTAATTGAGAGGAAGCTGTTGTACTGGAGTGGTTTATTTGATTTTTCGATTTTTCCGGGTCATGGAAAATGGCATTTACTCATGGAAAAGTCATTGAATTTCGTTCCTCAATCTCAGTGCGAACCATATTATGTTAAATCAGAAAATATATATTAACAGACCTAACCGTTCCACTTTAACCTTCCATGTTTTGTAGTTAAAAGTATAAAATGTTTTGTTTGTTTCTATTTTAGTGTAAGGAGAAGATGCGTCCCGTAAAGCGAGCACTGAAGATGTTGGAGAGTCCAGAAGATGACATGTCTGAGAGGGACCAGGTGGTGCAAACTCGTCAGGTACCTTTCTTTTCCTGTTTTGCTTGCTTCCGCTTTTCTCTATGGTTCATGGTGGCCAGTTTCAGCTGTATTTAAAGAATTGCAATCTAATACATTTGATGTTTTTACATTGCAACGTTACGTCGAGTTGTAATAAATGATTGCGTTTACGTTGTAGTGCCTTTTGAAAATAGGAGATCACGTTACTTCGATTACGTCACAGTATAGAGACCCGGATGTTGCTGTGGAATGGCGGAGGTTTGCTGAAAAACATTTTCTTTTTGTAACATTATAAAATAACGTTAATTAATCTTCAGTTAAGTAAATTATATTCCTATTCCTATTTCAATTATTAAAATAATTAATTAATTAATTAATTAGTTAATTTATGTTAATTAAATTGTGTTCCTATTTTATAGTAATCTCTGGACCTTTGTTTCCAAATTCACTGCATTCGAGGCAAAGAAGCTTTATAAACTCTACAAGCACGCTGCAAAAAAACGAGAAGAAACTAAACAAGAAGAGGTAAGTTGAAATTGTCAACATTCTTGAGGACAGAATGTTCTCCTTTTATGCTACATTTTGGGCAAGAATTGTAAGATCTTCACTTTCCAACCAATTCGATCCCCGGCTTGGCCGAGATTTGAATATTTTTGTAACCTTTTTTCTCCTAAATTAACTCAGCTTTCCATCCTTCCAGAGTAGGTAAATGAGTACCAACGTCTGCAGGGTGTTGACCTGCGATGGATTAGTGTCCCGTCTTGGGGGAGTCAAAGACTCTTGTCCTCTTAAAATTTAGCACTACAGAAACTGGAGATAAGCACCGGCTTCTTGTGCCACTCGGCTTGTAAAGGATTCAGCTTAATTTGAACACAAACCCGCGCTATAAAAGAAGTTTGTGTGTGGCGATCTTCACTTTCAGTTGTCAATCAATCTTCAAACGTCCCATTCATCAGACTTTTTATTCAAAATCGTGTTTAGAGTGTTTACATCCAATTTTTCTCGGAATATGCCTGAAATCACGAATCAGTTATGTAAATCAATAAAGCTTAACATACCATGCAAAATAAAATTTTTTAGCAGAAAGGAAGGCCGAAAACGATACAGACGATACAGTAGATTGCAACATAAATAAGGGAAGGTTCAAAATCAAGACTTTATAACTCAAAAACTTTGCCGGATAGATTTCAAATGGAAGAAAATATTACGAAACATAAAATATATACGAGTTTATGGACTTGCAGCTTTAAGGCATTACTGGTTCGTCTTTTCATTCAACACACTAACATGTTCTTTATTGTTTCCAGACTCATAAAACTAAGCACGATTTGTCATTTTCGGGAATCCCGCAAAAGAAACGAGCCATAGAGCTCACTAGTCAACGCCCGCATGACCATTCTCTTAAACGTTCTTATGATGTCACAACATCACTTCCGGCTCCGGGGGGCAAGATTCCTCGCCTGGAGAATGGTGCTAAGTCTCATTCACGTGATCAGCCAGGAAGTACCCACCCAGTTTCCTCTGGACATGACTCGCGTTCACGGCCAAGCCATGCCGAGAGGGACCGAGACCGATATGGTGGGCAGTCAAAAGAACGAAATCGTGAAGGGTAAGTTGCGCTGTTATAGTTTAAGTCCAATGTCCATTCTTAATTTTTCATAATTAATTGCAAACCGTGTTCTCTGCACCCCTCCATGAATCCTTCCAACCTTGAATCTATATTTTGTAATGTTTTGTAAATTTCAAATACGTCAGGTAAATTTCAAATTTTTCTCACACATGTACTGATTGCTCTTAACCGTTTATAGTAATTTTGATCCACTTATTAGTATTTATTACTCCGTAGATTTTGCTTTTTTACTTATTCATTTCTCTAATGGATGAATCTCTCAAATCCAAGAAGTTTTAATCTTATACGTATTTATTTATTCATTGAAATAGTTTAACTTTTCATTTGTATCTGTTATCTTTGACGTAACCCGACAAGTAAGTTTTTTTTAACCCCAGCTTACTATGGCTGGTGAGACACCTTAAAGTAGGTTTTAAAAAAATCGCTGTTAATTATTATATGTATTAAGCAATGGTGCGAAATAAAGATTTGTTGTTCGTGGTGGTGTTCTTAACCAAAATTTTACTTCTCTTTTTAGACACTTTCAACGAGATTATCGGGACTTGCAACGCCACGATCGACTGAGCGGGAGCGACCATTTTCGCTTTCACGATAGAAATTCGGAGCACGCCCGAGGTCACGACCGTTCTTCAGATCACTATTCCCGTCAGCATGATCGTGACTCTGACCATCATTCCAGATCGCTTGACAAAAGCTATCGGCGTGATGAATCGCGTTGGGAACGAGAGCGCGACAGAGAACACGTGCGAGAACGGGACCGTGAGTCACGTGAACACCACTCATCCGAACACAGATACCATCGCGGCGGGGCTAGTGGGACGAGTCCGCCGGACACTCAGTGGTCGACGGGCTCAAGATCTTACGATTCTAAGAAACCACGTATCGATGATAAGCGTTCTCATGACTATGATAGAGAAAAAAGATAACGACATCTTAACCTTGGGTGGGGGTGGAATGGGGGTGAAATGTTGGTGGGGGGGTGAGTAGGTAGAGTAATATTTATTATTAAACGCCAGTTGAGGTTTTCAATCCACTTTAAAAAGTATTTTTTGTATAGGAAGAGCTATTTTGTACGGAAACAAACATGTTTGATATTGCGCCATGAGTTTTTCTAGATGATTTTTTTTGTTATGCTAGACCTAACAATTTTTCATACTTTGGCGCAATATTTAGCTGAAATCTTCGTTTATCCAGATATCTAGTCCCTTAATGCCAGTCATACATTAACCCGGCGTTATCATTAATATAAATATGACCTGGAGTTAAGAATTTAAGCATGTAAAATTGAATGTACAATCTTCAGTGTTAGCGGATACTGTCAATGTTAGTCGTTCGTTACCATTGTTAGCGGGAATTCCTTCTGCGTTGACCATTGTAAACGCATAGTTTTATAATCTGCTGTCGCAATTACCAGCGCCTTTTTTTCATTGTGAATCGGAAGTCTTCTTGTTAGATGCTAATTTCATTGTTAATCCTACAGAGAACGGCGACGAAAATTCATTCATCTTATTTCAAACCTGTTCAGCTAATTCAATCAAGCGATGTGCACGTGGACGGACACTCAATATTCACAGGTTTTTTTGTGAAAGTGGAGACGTTTATACGATAAGTTTTCTTGTTTTGATTTCAAAACGTTTTTCAGTAAGTTTGCATTGCTTGTTTTAGAACCTCCGTAATTACTACAAAAATCCCAGTCAAAAGAGATTTTCCGAATGGTATCGCTAAAGACGATAAAATGGCCCCTGAAAAACATCAGTTACATTTGTTAAATGGATTTTAATTAAGTTAATATACTAAAAGATATAATGTATCACGTCAGTATTCTAGGAACGTCTTTATAGATAAGTTGTTCTCGTGTTTTTGTTTGGCTTTTTTTAAAAATCTTTAAAGTAAAATTATGTACATAGACTAATGCGAGTAAATTATTATATTTAATACTAGTTTTCCCTAAAAAGATCATCTATAGCTTCTGTAATAAGATGTTTAGCAAGCAGCAAATAAAGAGCTTATTACAATTAAGCAGTTCTCAAAACTTGCCATTGAAGCTCTGTTTGTGGTTGGATAGTTGAATTAAGGTGGATGCGTTCTCGTACCCAGAGCCCTCGCGGCCTACAAGTACTGGGTACTTGTACCCAGAATACCCAGTTCGTATTCTGGGTACGAGAATGGGCTGGATGGTTAGTTTTACAGTTTCCCATATTACACCTGCTCAGATAGTTTGTATAGTCGCTTGTTCGTCTGGTGCAACAAATCATTATGTTAAATGCTTCTATACATTCGAACTAGCGAAGCTCTCGCAAGTAATTTCCGGTCTTAAGTTTGAAATGAAAGTACGTCAACATAAATTGATCGTGGAGGTGATTGGGTGCTTGCGTGGGTTGTGATTTGGAAGTTATTCGAGAATCGGCACACAAACAACTTGCCGAGGATCAGCCGATTTCGAATCGCATTTTAAAATAGTCACTGATATCAGTTGTCAACGATCAACAGCATAGTCCAAGCTGAGTCTATTTGTGCTATAGATATTGGTCTAATTGAAATATGTGTACACTGTTTCTATTCTAATCTTTTGTGTTGAATGAATAATTAGAAATTGACTGAGATATCGTTTCGCCGTTTAAGCGGAACTACTTTATGAAAGGCATGTATACCCATCTGCAGTTTCACTAGATACATGAAGTCCGAGACTGCTCATTTATGTTGCCTCAATTTCCTATTTGTCACCCCTGATTAAGTACAAACCAGAAATCTTGAAGTTGAAGTAATCTCGTCATATTTTTGTTCCCGAAGTGTTCGCTTCCAGAAACCAACCAATTTCAGTAATCTTAAACCTGGTAAAGGATTGCATTTAAATCAAACAGAAATACTGATTAAAAATATTTTCAAACCGCTTCACTAGAAACCCGAACTTTCAAAATTGTCGAAGAAGACCGGAAATCGCTGGAGGTGCGCAAAAAAGCCCGCTAAATTAAATAACTTGAGTGTGCCATAGCTTGCAAGGGTTGGGGAGGGAAAGGGGGGGTGCAGCTGTCCCCCAAAAAATTCGGACGCTAATCAAAGAAATATGGTATTTTTGTCAGCTTAGTAGTGCTCTCTTAAGATTTCTGCAGAGGATTTGCTCCCCCCTTCCTCCCTTGAAAAATCCTAGTTACTGTCGTGGATAAATGATAGCTTTCCCTCTCCCCTCCTCCTCCATTGAAAAAATTTTAGATAAATAACTTTCGCTGGAGTAAAAGCTCGATAAATAGTGATTTGTATCTATCAAGAATTTGGGTCCTGGTCGAATCAAGAAACAAAGGTTAACCATCGTAATCGTACCGTTTTGCCGTAAAGGGTCATCGAGGATGGGCACGCAAAATTTAATGTAGTCCCTGGCCAGTAACAAAATGATACCTCAAATGTTCCTGTTTCTTTTCTCTCTGTAACAAAAAATCTCTGCCTCCAACGAATGTATTAGGGCAGGTTGTGATCCTAAAACTATACTTGCTAAAATAAAGTAATTGTGAACTCTCTGTTCAATAATTTTTCAAATGAATGCAGGATGTATAGAGTGGAAAGGAGGACTTGATGTATGCATCTTTACGCACTTATACAGAATTTTATGTGCTGCCTGAGGAGCTAAAGTTTGGAACCAAATAAAGGGAAGCTCTGCATGGGATCGATTTGTCGCTGGTACCCTAAAACGTTTACCCAATACTAGATAAGTTCAGCTGAGATTTTCTATCCTTAGTACACTGTATTCTAAACATCCCAAATCCCTCAATCTCAGAGTAACTTTTTTCCAGAAATTTTAAAGAAAATTAGGTCGCTAGAGTTAGCGCACTTTAGCCACAGATAACCTTGTTGCGCAATCATTTCTATATTCTTGAGTTCCATGCAGTTCCTGGTTTCCTTAGTCTAAATAAAATCTTGAGTTCAACTTCCTGACCAGTTTTGAAAAAAAAATGAAAAGCTCTTCTAGACCCAAACACTTTGATTAGCATTATCCTATATATAGTAAACTGCTAGAACACTACACACTTTTCATAGTAACTAAAACCTTTACAGCTCAGGCTGCCCAATATGATTATTTAAAAATTATATATAAAGGATATTGCACGGTGGCGCGAACATACGATATGAGTGCTTCCAAAATAGAAAACCAAGAATATAAAAAAGGGAAAAACAGAGATGCATGACGTCATGATCATTGACATCTTCACTAGTGAGAATATAGAAAATGTGTTACTCGTATCCTGGATGTAGTTTCATATGAAATCTACCAGTGGCGCATTTTACAGTATAACACTCGTAATGAACATCGATATTTCCATAGTACATCGGTAAAATATAGATGGTATCAGCCTCCCATATCAATCACACATAGTGATACAACTGAACAGCCAATCAGAGCGCACGATTTTCATATCATGGCATTACCCCCAGGTGATTACCAAAGCGTGTGCAAAATCAGTGTCGTAGTCATACGGGTTTTTGTGGCAGGCTTTATAAACTTTATAAATTAGTGCATTCTGTATTACATGCCATTACTAGCTTTCATTTAGCAAAGGTCATCGATAAAATGAACAAAAATGTGTTTCTTGTTGACAAGAATCTTTAACACCTGATTTTCCCGCGCTCCCTTAGTCTTTTGAAGTAAGTTAATAATCATCCTTACTTAAAAAGAGTTGAGTTCAACGTTTTCTTCTCCTCCAGGTCATTTGATCATTTCAAAACTGCAGGGTAACCATAATACTGATTGTAGTATACTTGGGCTACCTGTGTGTAGTCACGTGAACAGTTGGAAGAGCGAGTTTGTTTTTATGCAGTTGTATATTTTGTTGCGC
>JAOTRI020099656.1:0-14342 GCA_028564885.2 Zoanthus sanctaehelenae
CGAAATCGTTGACGTTTGGCGCCTCAGTCGACTGTCACGCTTGGCTTTGAATTCGCAGTCTACCTGTTTCGGTAGTAGTTCTTTAAAGTTATAAAAACTATTGATGTTGAGTTTAATTTGTGACAGTTTTATTTTTATAGAAACCTTGAACTGCCGACCATTGATTTAGTGTTTTGAGTTGTGTTGCCGGCCATATAAACTTTGCAATATTTTCTAATCGCCGCTGGCAAGGCCAACACAAAAAAATGGAAAAGGTTTGAGGACCGCGAAAGAGCTATTCCAAAACACATTTCAGCAGTTGATCATAGCGTAACATTGCAAGATTTAAAAAGGTTTTTGCTGTGATTAGAATCGACCATTTTACTGCAAACTCGACAACAACTTGAATGAACACTAAAAACATTTTTTGGAGTATTAACTTTTTTTGCAGCTGAACCACTACACGCACTAGCCATTTTTGCTGTCAACACTTGTTTGTGTTTGAGTTTGGCGTGAAACAACTTCTCCCACCCATAGACATATCATAACTACCACAGTGACATTTTTTGCTTTGCCACCCAACCCTAATGTCTGCAACTTTTTACCACCCGGAATCTGGGTGGTACGTGACCAGCCGCAACCAGGGTCTTTCACGTCACGAAGCAGACATTGCTACAACACTTTATTGGCCAAAATATACAACACCCGCCAAGGTCAAGGATCGAACTAACGCCGCGAAAAAACCTATAGGACTTACAAGAATTTTTAATTAAAGCATTGTTAGTGCTTTACTTGTTATTTTTAGACAACAAGTAAAGTTATTAATTAAAATCAGTAATTAAAATCACTGTAAATTTTGATAATTTAGCTCTTACAACACAGAAAAGATTATTATTTATAAAGTCAATTTAGATGATTAAAACGAACATTCTAACCTTTCTGTTCTTATTCTTCAGACGTTCCATAATTCGTATAGGTATTCTGTTTGGTTCACGATCACGTGTAAGATACTCGACAATGCTTGTAAATTTATTTTAATCTTATAGTAGATAGCTCAGTAGATATTTCATTTATCTACATTTATTACCAAAAATTACGGTATTCAACTTACCAATAGAGAAAAATATCGCCCTGGGAACCCTTACAGTTACCATCTCATAACATTGTCCGGCTGCGTTGCGAGCGAATTTGGTCCTTGTGGTGTAGTGGTTAACACGTCAGACTAGTAAACCGAAGATGTGGGGTTCGATTCACGCCAAGGGCTGAAATATGATACTTTTCTCTTATTTCTTTTTATAGTTCAAGAGTTCATTTGATAGAGCATAGTTCACGATGATTGTTCGTGGTCTCCCATAAGGTTACTCCCGTTCCGAAAACGCTCGTTATTTTTTAGTGTGGGTTAACCACGAACAAAAGTGTGTGTCTTTGAATGTAGTTTCAGCTTGTAAGAAGGCATATCTAACCTTGAATCACGAGTCACATTCAGTAGCCATGTTAACCATGTGCTTTGAAGCTAACCTAGCGTTAGGTACGCATACGCTGTACTACATATACACGCATGCGCTTTATTTGCTGGACTGCGTAAATTATTCAGGTTAGAGAACTTTAAAAACTAGGATGGATATTTAAATAATAATAGAAGCGGAGTTCTAAATTAGAAGAAAACTTTCGTACGTATTGAGTCAGATTGAATGTTCAGTAATGGTACCTTGAGAATAGCGCCAGCATGACGCCGAAACGTCGGTTTATTTCACTTATATTTATATGTAACTCGATGTCGAAATCGTTTCCGGATTATTTTTCTATTTTAACTCTCGTGGAGTTCTAGCTTGGTAAATTTACAAGTTTCTCAGGAGACCTGATAGTTAATGATTCAATTTCTCGCGTTTCGCTAGCATTTTGTGTTATGTTTTTGCCGGGGTTCTATGTTTGTTTGTTTATCAACATAACTCAGATGTTGTTAGAATGGGGCAGGGAAGAACTGATTACATTTTAAGGATGATCCGGAAAAAATCCTGGATTCTGAATCACTGAATTTTTCAGCACACAAGCACACTCAGCGCATTTACATACAAGGGCACTCAGTGTCATTTACAATTGTATTTTACACTTGTAGCACGACTCATGCGCACGTGCAAATTCAATAAGGGAAATTTTTTACACTTGCAGTAAGATGTAATGATTTGCACGTGCAAATTCTAGTTAGAATTTTTCTTGAATTCGTGTATTTACAAGGATGTAATGTCTACGCTCTCTGAGTGCTTTTTTAGTTATTTCTTTTTGTTTTTCAATTTTACTCTTAATGACAAACGTTTTGCAATTAGATATAAATTCTACTTGATAACGCTATATTTGAAAATTTTTGATCCACAATTTAGCAATTCACTCGATCGCCTTAGGAAAGATTTGAACGTGATTGTCAATATTCAAGGACAAGTAAATAGTGTTTGTTTTTTGTCTTGTATTCTTTAGTACTTTTTTTCCCTTCCTTTCAAGTACCGAACTAATCTGTCGGTATATTTACACTCAAATGTTACTGGTTACCTGGCTCGATTAGCCCCAAGGTTATTCCAGGTTACCAGAACCTTCACTTGATCTAAATCTTCCTTTTCTATCAAAATTATATGTATACACACAAAAGGTGAAATAAAGTATTTGTCGATAGCCATAAACAGGCATTCACACTGGGAATTCAATTCAATATTGTAGATTTATTATAAAAATGTAATTGAGATTAAAAGTTTTCATAACGCTCTGCACGACTAGGGATTTACAGCTCTAAAACCAGCCTTAAATTATATATATCAAACAATAATTCCCTCCATTTTGGTGCAAAATCTTCGAAGTTGGGACACGGCGATTACAAAATGTTTTAAAATAGTTTTTTTTTAATTATTACAACGAAAACAAGAAATAAGGTTTCTGAGATTTCACTTGCTTCAGTTGAGTACTAGATGTGTTTACTGACAAGATCTGATGAAAATCTTTTGGTATAAATTACTAACAACCAAATTGCTTGGTTTATATCGACATTTTATCTTGTTGAAAGCTCTTTCCATTTCACACCAATTACATATGTCCATACCTTAATCAAGCATGAATAAAAAGCTTGTCATTCAAGCCAAATTTCCAGAAATAAACCATTGAAAAGATCTTATTTAAGCACATGTAAAAATCATTGACAAAACAGAGAATAATGTATTTAAGCAACAAAAAATATACAAGGCATTCTAAAAACCAAAATTGCATAAATTTTGGTCATAAATGAGTAACATAATATTTTAATCATCCAGTTTTGTAAAATACTGAAAAAATCAAATTAACCTTTTTACTGGTCATAAATCTCCAAAAACTAAACGTATTTTAAGGACTGAGAAAACGTTGTACCAAGATTTTTTTAAATGTACACATCGAAAACTGAAAAAGATCTACTTCTAGGACATGTTGGTATATATAATTTAATTCCTGTTACTTGTAAAAGCTATGACAATAAATATTCATTCGATTTTAAAGCTCTATGGTGTTGTACGTCAATGTGACCCAGAAAACACCAGTTGTGGACTTCACTCCACGATGGAATGAAAGTATTCCAGCAGTTGTATTTCAACAAGCTTCCACCATCAATGCTCCATTTTTTCAGCGCCATCTTCTGTTTTTACACTTTCGCTATCTTCCTTTTTGCTAGGAGGCTCCTCTTTTTCTAAAATCAAAGGAAAACGGTAATTAAGTTCAGTTAACAGGTATTCCTATAAATGAAGTGATTTGTGGGACTTTCCTTCAAGCCTAATCTAAATCCTTTCGGGTAAGGTAAATGAGTACCTGTAATAGATTATTGTTCCGTCCTGGGGGAGTAAAATTCATCCTTCTCTATAAAAACGTAACTTGTAAAGGATGGACTTAATTCTAACGTAAAGCAAAAAATAGAATTCGCCAATGTAATAAAAATTTATCGCATAGTTTTTTTTCATGTATACAGAGTATAATGCAACGTACGTATGACAGCAGTGAATCTTTGGTACATGTGCACACAATTATATAAAATTTTTATTTACCAGAAGTCAGCACACACAAAAAATTAATAAAACCCGTGACTTTTCCACTACTTTGGCCATTTTCCCAAAACATTCCATGACTTTTTCCGGCCTGGAAAAGATTTTTTAAAGTTCCGTGACTTTTAATGACCATGTGGACCCCGAGGCATTAATCCACAGCCTGACCAATCGACTTCTATTAAATTTGTAGTTTCATCCAAGCTCAGTTGACACGTATCGTGACAACGGTCATAAATTAGAACCTCACTGAAGAAGAATTCCTTTTTAGCTTAATCTTACACAATGATAACGTCGTTTCGTACTCACCGGAAGTATTCTCTATGATAGCTGTGTTAGCCGGGTTGTCACTAAAGAGAAACAAAATATTTAAATAATTGCAGTAAGGGAAAACATGCACAGAATGAAAAGCTGAAACCCCTGTTACATTAAGAGAGGGATAAATTATTATCAGTGTCAAGACAAGATGACAGCGGCAAGAAAATGTTTTTTTTTAAGACTGAGAAAAATGCGATTAATTAGAAACCAAATTCCCAGCCGCTTAAAGCTGGAACTTAAAAAATGAAAAATGATTTGACTGCTTCACCATGCCATTTAGTCAAAGGGTGCAAAAGTTTCATTACACCTTTTAATGAAGATACAAAATCAGCAATAAGACTTAAGATTATCAAAAATTTAAGCCAAAATTTCATCCAGAATTTTTCTGATTTTTTTTGCATCTGCATTTTGTTTTGTGACATAGCAAACAATCCATTCTCTCAAAATAAACAGGGTGTATTATTGTTGTTGTTCAGAGGTTCCAACTCTGCATGCTCTGCACGTAGCTAACTTGAGGCCACGATATAGGGCACTATAACCATAGCACCCTATATTGTGGCTTCAACTGAGCTACTAGCACATTTGTGCTCTCTACACTTGATGTTTATCTTCATAGCCACATCCCATAAGCATTACACTTTTACCACATTAAATTTGGACATATAACTTTTCTTACACTGAATGCACCTATTTAGTGCACTCACACGTGCACTGTTGCTTATAGCCGGAACGGGTTCGAAAAAAGGTGTTAGCTAAGCCCCGACTTCTCGGTAACACAATTGCCGAAACCTAGTAAAAAACTATCTTTTTTTGTTCCAAAATATTGCTTATTTTATGCAAAAAAAAGTCGGGGTGCAATATGACCCGGGAGGCAGAAGACTACAGAAATTTTGTTTAAACATACAAGGCATGTTGATTCAGATACTACGGAAGCAAATTCAAGGCACACGCAATCACCGAAGATGAACTGAAATCTTGAACTAGTTTGACGAAGTTCTCCTTTAACAGCATGGTGTACATAAAATACAAAACGATAGAATGCGAATGCTGCCTAAAACTGTTAAAAACGATGGTAAAATTTATCAATGAGATAAGAAAAGGAGAACAATGCAAGGTTCTTTGCTTCTACACCTTTATCTGTTTAACACTCTCTGTTATACACCCCCCTGGGACTGTTTGATCTTGCACTGTTCACCTTGTCCTTCCATATCCTGCTACACGCCTTGGGACCATTCCATTTTATACTATATTTGTCGATTATGTTTTGTGTAAACATTCTTTTATATCTCTGATGCTGCCGTAAACTGCGAAAGCTCAGGTTTTATTAATAGATTTTATCATCGTTTTTAACAGTTTTAGGCAGCATTCGCATTTTATCGTTTTATTCTTTATGAAATCTAGAACACGTGATGAGAATCAAAATGGCAGAAAACTGACAATAGAAACAATAAATAGGCGATAAATTGACTTGGCTGAATCTCTAAAATATTGTTTTGGGACCCTTGATTGGAATACAAAGGTCTTGGCACTGTTCTAGAAATTTTTTACTGAAAGCCCCAAAGTGACTATCACATTTCTCACCTGCTTGCTTCATTTAATGTTTCCTTGTCTTCTTGGACATCCATAGATTCTGATGTTTCTTCGTTGTTCTCTTGTTTTGTATCGGCCTCAACTTCAGTGCTAACACTGCGATGGCAAGATATTGAATTAGTTAACTAAACATCACAGAAGGGGCGGATACAGGGGGGTGAATTGGGCGAATTTTTCACCCCCCTTTTCTTCAATTTTCTGGTACATTCTTTGTACTTGCCACCCTTCTTCTCCTAGAGTCACTGGTAAGTTCTTTGTATATTATTCACCCCCCTTCTAGAATTTCTGGATCTGCCACTGCACAGACGGACCTACCATGAGGGGGGGAGCAGAACAGACAGATCTAGGAAAAGAGGGAAAACAGTAATGGTGGATCTATGAGGGAGAAAAAGACAACAGCTTTTACAGGGATGGGGTAAATCAAGTAGATGTGCAAGTTTGCAAAGACAGTGATAAGTGGATTTAGTACTGGCACCTCCTACAAAACCCACGTGTACAGATTCCATTTTTGGTTTTGCATTTAAGCTTCAACTTATTGATATTGTCCCATTCTAACTTGTATGAAAATATATGACTCTCCAGTTGAATGCTTACTGTAGATCCAGGGTTTATGCAGATCACTACAAGCAAAATTTCTAACCTCCTGTGACATCAGCAAAGATCCTTAAAATTTTTGTGTAGGGTTTTAAAAACAGATAAAGTCTAAAAATCGAAAAAAGGGTTTTGGAATGTTAAGCGAAAGCCCTGAATACTTTTTAATTCTTCTCTAACAGCTTAATAGTTAAATGATTTGATTCACCTTTGGACGAGCACGAACTTTACTTGATTGGGTTGTAATATAAATTATGTCCACAAATAAAATCAAATATAAATACTTACAGAAATATTTTTGGTTTTAAAAAGCAGTGATTGCTAAATTAATACAAAAGTCTAGGAAAAGAGAGAATAAGAGCTTAAAGATAAATTCTTAAAAAGATCATGGAATAACTTTAAAAAGTGAAGCCACAAAAATTGAAACTTGTGAGTTAATGAGACATCATCCAAGCAATTGAGACTAAAATTGTATACTTGCCAAGAACCAGCATATTGATGCAAATTGTAAACAGCAAAACCTATGCTCTATCGACTCATTACAAATCCTTTTAGTACTGTAACATTAGGAAGCGAGCCACTTTAAAAATGATTTCTATTGGGTGATCAGAGAATAATTATAAAAAGTATTAACTGTGGCAATATTTCATCACCAATTAATCCAAAATGCAATTTCAGGATGTTCGCAGTTTTTATCTTGTTCTTTCTGATTGTTACAACCAAATTGGTGCTTTCACAAATAAAATTATAGTGACATCATTACTATAGTACTCCATACATGGTGCTCACTGACTCGTGATAAACAAAATTCCAGGAGTTTTCCAAGAGCACAGGGAAATTATATTTTTCCAGAATTTTCCAGGAATTCCAGGTAAAGTAGTGAGCACCATGTCCATACTGATAAACTTACATTTTCTTATCAGTGTCTTGTACTTCTGTTCTATCTAATGGTTGTTCAGCTCCACCAACAGTCTTTGGAGAGGCAGCTTTTGGGCTGCTGGCTGCACTTGAACTTTTTGAAGTGTTGCCTGATGTGTTCTGAGATTTCACTTTTTCTTCTGTCAGCTTTGATAACCCCGATGATGAGTTACTTGACGACTTATTAGCTTCACCATTTGTACTTTCAGTTCCATTAGCAACCAGTTTTTCTACAGGCTGCATAAGAATTTTCTGTCGTTTACTCTTGTGGTGGGCATGAATATCTTTCCTTCCACCTTCTCCTTCATCTTCAGAGTCTGAGAACTCTTCATCACATGCAATGCGCTTGTCTGAAGCACGTACTGAAGCAACAAGTAACCAAAAAAAAACTACTTTCAAAAACTGAGGGTTATAAATGTTTGCAATATCAAAAAATAGAACTTAAAAATAATAATAACAATAATAATAATTATAATAATAACAATATAAAAATAATAATTTTTAACAGATCTAATAGGAGGATAAATACTTATATTGTAATAGTAAGTGTAAACAATATATAACAGATCAATTAATTAATGATAATAATAAATTACTTCAAGCAGTGTAATTTTACAAAAATGCAAAGCATATAACTTGGACATGATGCAGTCATAGATAGTTATATCATGTATTTCGGAGGATTCATTCATTATTTACGTATTTATCAGCTTCACTTACAAAATTATTTGTGCACAAAAACTTCATAACTTGTCGCATTATGCACACCACCTCAAAATAAGCTTATCTCGCGGTTTTAAGGCTAAAATGAACATTAGTGCAAAAAAAATTCATAACTTATCGCGTTATTCACACCACCTCAAAATAAGCTTATCTCGCCGTTTTAAGGCTAAAATGAACATTTGTGCAAAAAAAATTCAGAACTTGTCGTGTTATGCACACCACCTCAAAATAAGCTTATCTCGCCGTTTTAAGGCTAAAGTGAACATTTGTGCAACGTATCAACTTCTAATATCAATTTTACAGTTTTTAAATTCATGTACATTATTGTTTTTTTCTTATTACAAATTGATTTATATTTTATCTAATCAAGAATTTTGTCTATTTGCTATCTAAAAATGAACCTGCAAGGCTAGGTCAACACATGATTTGCCCTGGCACAGAAACTCTTGAATTATTTTTCAAGTTAATGGCCACTAAAAAGCATAAAACACAATGAATTTATAGCATGAATAACATATAACTTGGAAAAAAGAAACTAAATAACTACAACATGAATTGTTACAATTAGTATATGTAACCTTAACAAGTTTGGTATGGAACTAATTTGTACGAGTGTGTTTTAATAGATCAAGATTGCATGAGCCCATTAGGACAAATGCAATTTAATTGAGCTTTTTAAAACGCACAAGTGCAAATTAATTCCGTATCAAACGAGTAAAGGATTCGATTACTTGTTAATCATATACATGAAAAAAAAACTTTAAGAAATTGCCAGTGAAAAAGCAAAATGGCAGAGCAAGTGACAATGTGCCAGTTTACAGTAAAGCATAGTTGACAATTCCGTAGCAATGAAAAGACAAACAAGTTCCAAGTGTCATCAAAGGAGCTCGTTCAAAAACATTTTCTCTAGTGGAGTTCCCTGGCAGGAGACGTGTTGGAAAGCACAAAGTTGAACTGTACATTCTAACTTAAATCTTCATTATTCTAAACAAAGCATTTCACACGATCATCCATACAACGTAACTCGTTCTTGCAGGTATTTTCATTGTTTGCACTTATTTTTATTTTAGTTATTGTTAAATTTGAATCGCCAAATCTACTGAAAATGCCATTTTGTTTGTTTTCAAAATTTTTCTTTGAAAATCTCTCCCTCGTTGTTATAGTAACTTCTGCATTTTGATTGGCTTATTTGCTTTGTATTGTTTATTATCCAATCAGATTTAAAGTTTGAGATTGTAATTGCACGATGAAGTAGTTTTTTCATGTATATGATTAAATTTATTAATAGTCCATATTAACTGCAATGCTTTTAATTTGTAAAACAAAACACAGGGAAAAAATACTTTTAAAAGTTAACTCAATCATTTCGTATTTGCATTTTTTTTTTGTTTTTTGCATAGTCCAAATCTAGGATGTTTAAGCTTTCAATCTGTATCAATTTATTAACTAACTGTAGGGAATTTTTTAAAACTTCTGTTTTATATCTACAGCAGTACGTAGTAAACAAATGTTTATCTTTTTATTAAGTTACCAACTATAGTTTACTTAAAACTTTGCTTATGAGTTATCATGCTTACTTTTATTTATTCACCTTCAAACAAAAACCATCCATTTGATAAAATAACATTAAAATAATTTACAGGCCTCTCACAGCAAACAAGAGTAGGGAAGAGTCAGTACATTGCAAAACTTACATTAAGTCAGGAGTGTAATCTTTAAATTATTATAAGTATTTATACTAAAGACTTTACGCAACGAGAACGGCAAAGGCGACAGCAGAGAACAATAGAATATACAATTACTGCACTGTCGTTGGAATGCACAGAGAGGATAAAATCGGAACGTGAAAAGACCTATTTTAGAATACGTGGATGTAACAGCAATAACTTTCTCTGTATTTATTTAGCTTCACGGAGAAACATTCAATCGCGAGCGAAGAGTACAGGAAAGAACGAAAGCTCCAAATGACCTGAACAAAAAAACAAATAGTAATTAAAAATGGTGATTTTTTGGAGCTGTAGTTGCTCACATTCCCGTCCTCATTGCATAAGGTCCCTACTATGAACAGCAATACAACTATGAGCAAGAAGGTCAATCAAACACATTTGAAACTTGAGGAGTGTCAAAATGTGAATGTGTGTGATTGCACCTGTTCAGTGACAGACGTGAACTCATCATAGCAAGTGGCCATTCAATTTCTGTATACTGTAAGCTGATACTGTGTGAACAACATATATCTTTATGAATCGTAAAAATACACGAAATGTGAGACAGGGATAAAGTCCATGTGTTGGCAGGGCCTCGTAGTTCATCTTTATGGAGGTATAAACCCTCCAGAGAAAGTAAAACTTGCCTGGTTTGGAGCGAACATAATGTAATGGCGGGAACTTACTACTAATTCTTTGTTCAGGATCTTCTTCATCTTCATTATCACTTTCCTCTGGGATTGCATCTTCTGGGATTGCTGACAATATTAAATGATTTAATTTAGAATTAAATGGTTAATGATTAAATTATTTGTAATCAATTCAAAAATAACGGTTATTACTGACAGTAAATAAATAGGGTTTTCAAAAGTCATATGTACAAACTTCTGATGAAATTTTTCAAGACACAATAAGATGTATTAATTTAGAATAAATAGCAGGTTCTTCACCAACATACTCAACATACTGCTAGTTAAGGTTACGATTCAGTTTAGATGGTGTTTTTGGCTAATGAAGCATATGTTTTTTTGCAAGTACGTAACCCTATAAACCTATATATCACTGAAAAGCTTAAAAAATTCTCTAAATTGCTGAAGTTTTATTTTGTAACTTTGAAAAAATAAAGAAAACATAAGCCTTATTTTCTGACCTTTGTGTTCTCTTTCGGGAGTTCCAAGTCAAAAAATCTGCATTTGATGACACCAATTAATATATTTTCATATTTCGTACAAATTAAAGTCCTAAACTGAGTTGGGGCTTTTTGAAAGGGCACTTTGTTCTATTTTACAGCCAAAAACTCAAAATAGCACTTTTGTAGACAAAAGCAGCAGAGTTTTATTGTGATAACTTGAAAAGGTTTTAAAATTTCCAAAAAGCTGACACGGTTTTGATCTTCAGGTATTTAGCTGTAAATCTACCACATTTCAAGTCAGTGGACAAAAAACTGCCTAATTTGGAACCTTGAGTGTTTCATGGATTTGGCATAAAAATAATTTCGAGAAAAGCCCACCGAATGATATATTTGTTTTTCTTTGCCCACAAGAACATTGAGCCAATCAAAATCACTTCTGGCTGATATCTCTCTCTAAAGTGTGAAACTAAACAAATTTACAGAGGTGATTTTTATAATCTGGCAAAATGCACGCCAAGGAGCACTGTCAAAACATTTTACTTCTTGAGACATTTTCTATAATTTCAAAATCTTATTCTCTATATGAGATATTGCAACTTTTTTTACTCATTTAAAGGTTTACTGATTATCAATCTAAATGACTAATAATCTTGTTTTGGTTATTTTCATTGGTTTCAAACTGAATCTTAAAATCAATACTTCACTAGACACTGTAAAATGTATTAATTTAGAATAAATAGTTGGTTCTTGACCAATGCTAGTTAAGATCACTTACTATAAGTATCTTATGATCACTTAGCTGTGCCAAGTGAAACAAAAGTTTATGTTAATCAGGGCTTTCAGCAATTTTTTGAGTAGACGGTTATGCTTGAAAAGTAGGCATCTAGGCAAACAAGTGCTGAAGGCAGGAACCTCTAGGGGATTACGCGACTTTCATTAATTTGCTAATGGTAACTGTCAGTAATCTGCTCAACTTTTTTGTAAAAAATTGATATTATTCAGAGATTCAGGAATTAATATTCCTGTTAAATACTTTCAACAAAGACAACATTTGAAAGTTTTATAAAAAGTCAGATACACAGTCAGTCTAAAACATTCAACTTATTGTCCAAGATAGGCAACAGGACAAAGGAAAGTATTTGGCAGTCCATCCCTGGTAGCTGCCTTCTACTGAAACCTCTGGTAATATAACAGCTTTAGAACAAAGCATTTAACAGAGCTCTCAAGACTATGGCTATTATGATTTATAACTGATTTTAAATACTTACGAGCCATCTGGACACCAGGGGCATGAGGAATCATTCGCAGATTCTCAAAAAGTCTTTGCCTGGAAATTATTGATAGATAAACCACAATTAAATAATCACCCAAGGGTCTGTGCTTGAAAACAATTTAAAGCAATTGAGCAAAACCAATTTCATTTCACATGAAGCATGTTTGATCATTCACACTGTGCTGGGTGAATGCTCTTAATTGAACTAACCTATCATCATCAATCCAGTTTTGATCCAGTTTTATTCCTATAAACGGGGGTGGCCGGATTTACCCCACTCTACTAGCAATGTCTCCCACTCCCACTCTCCATCTCACTTGATTCACTGCATCCTCTCTCTTCAAACCAACTTTCCTACTCTCCTTCTCCACCTACAATCACCATGTCTTCATCAGTCGTCTTTGATTACTCTTTCCCTTCACTTCAAACTCCAATGCCTTCTTCAAAACATGGCCATTATCCCTTCTTAACACATGCCCGTACCATCTTACTCCATTCGTCTTTGCCATCTGAACAACTGTTTCCTTCTCTCCATCAGTTTCTAGATTAAATAGAAACATACTGAATGGAATGTCATTCCTTGTAAAAGTCCTGCAATCTATTCTAGACAGAATAAAATATTATATAAGCTCACTTACTTGATTTTATCAAGATATTCACTTGTATTTTGATTGGACATGTTGGATGGGCTAATGTGGAGCTTGAAGTCTGGCCCAAAATACTCAAAGTAATCATTGTAAGGAAGTTCTAGAAATTGAAATAGAATCAAACTGGTTAAGTAAGTTGTTTATTTTTTTCCCACCAGATAAATGTATTAAAATAAAATTGATCACTTTTTAATCCTTGTTTTTAATGAAGTTATTCCTTTCAAATTCTTCAAATATCTAGTAGTTAAATGTCTATAAATAAGTGTTGACCAAGTTTTTAGCAGCAAATGTTCTACAAATTTCAAACCGAAGTATTGTTGTGGCCTGAGCAAGTGAATAGAAGCCTACATATTATAGATATATCACTTACAGGCAGAGTTTGCAAGACAAGAAAACACAAAGATGTGGAGGATAGCTTTGTCACTTTGTCACTGGTATTGACCAACAACATAGTGTATTTAAGTTACAACCTATTGTAAGATCAGGCAATCAGCAGTTGGAAGATTTCATCTCTATCTGTTCCTCATGCCCTAAGCATTGCTGATATCAGAGGCAGCTGATTTGCAAGCAAGTGAAAAGCCACTTGGATAAGACTTTAAGAAAACCGGTTGTGAGACGATCACAAATGGCCATCCAACAGTTCTACACCTTCACTGCAATCAAGAGGTTCATTTAATTTCAGTTGTATTATCCCGGCACCAAGATCTACACCGTCAATGAGTTTGTTCTCCTGAAAGAACCAAACCCGATCCAAATGACTGTGACCTCAAAAAACTATTTACATGTAATGAAAGCTAATTTTTCAGCCATTGGTGTACAACCTTGATACTGTGTCAGAGTCACAATACCTTCCATCTGCAGCTAGAAAAGTTTAGTTACTTCCTGCTTAGTTGGTAGAGCATTCAACAAGAACACAAAGGGATCTGGGTTCAAATCCCATCTAGGACTTTTTCAAAGTTTCTCCTTGTCACTGATGTCGTGTAATTATTGCTTTGCGCTAATATAGTAGCAACGGTTAATGTTCTTTTAGTATCACCCAACTAGTATATACTAATGTAAATCCTGCATTTTAATTGGCTATGCTACTACAGAACTATTAATAATTGTCATCGAGTAGCGAAATTCGCACACTTAATTTTGTTTTATTCCCAAATAAATTTTTCTTCAACTTGCATTTGCTAACTTTATTATTGCTTTTTCTGTCGAACTAGTTGGGTGATCTACCAAAACAATTAGACCTTTCGCCGTCAAAGGCCACGGGTTCAATAGCCCTATCGGCTTCAACTGTTAAACAGTACTATTGTAGTTGAATACTACCTTTATTGTATCTTCCTCTCCACAATGAAGATGGCATGTTTAAATGCCAAAACATGTCTTTGTTCAAAATTTAAAAGTGTTACATTTATTTTAAAGTAC
>JAOTRI020099667.1:0-14339 GCA_028564885.2 Zoanthus sanctaehelenae
GATGATTTCCGGCTATTTCCTTCACAAAAAATATCATTCTGAGCGGAGCTTACTTCTAAGCGTCCTGCCTCCATGACGAGTCTGCGCTAGTTCCGGAGTAAAGGGTAAAGTAACAATCAGGACAACAAGAAAATTTTATGAGCATGTCCAAAAGAATTCAAGCGACCCTTCATCATCAACTTATTTGTCAGGCAGATCGGTGCAAAAAAGAACAAAAATTATGGGATTTTTCATAAGAGCGCCAAAATTGGCACAAATGTAGTATATTGAATGTTGAACAATATTAGCTTAGACCCACGCAAGATCTATCCCATAACTGAAGTTATAAGCATTTTATTATATCAACCTTTGAATATCAGCATGAAAACGAGGTTGTTGACATTTTTGTCAATAAACGCTATTCTTTTACACTAGATAACATGGATTGATTGGTAAGAGGACTAAAACGTCTCGCGTGGCTCACCGTAAACTGTTATTTAAAAGTTTAATTACGTATAAAAAATTTAAAAAGCGACTAAAACTAGGAATACTTCATTTATATAGAGGATACTATTTTGGTTTTTCAAACATTGTTTTTTTAGCATCCAAAACACAATGTGTGCAGTCGTCTTTAAAAATGTGTGATTTCATCTGCTAACTTCACGGGTCAATGAACACACAGTGTGGCGTGAGAATGAGCTGTACTGATTGGCCAACAAGGCTATCTTTCCCGCTCTTCTGCATTGCACCTAATTTGTATAAAGTTTTTTTTTTAAATGTTTTTCTTCAAATGTTAACGCAAGTTCGTCAAATGTTTAACTATTTAATGAAAAATAATTTGAATTTTCAAGTTTAGCTTTTTTTGCAGATACAAAAAAATATTTTGGTTGTCAAGTTAAGAACTTCCATGAGGGGGTCGGCTTTTACAAAAAATCAGCTTATGCACCGGTATATACGGTATTTCTTATGTTATTTGTGAATTTTCAGCTAGGCTTGGCAACCCTGTGTGGCGAGACTACATTTCATTGCACCTGCAGTTGGAAAAGTTCTGTATCGTATACGATTTGTTTTTTGAAGCAATTTGCGGTATTTTAACTAACTTTAAACACATATCATTTAACCTTCATACTCTTTTATTCATAACAATGGATTGTACTAAGTGTATTCTATGTCAAAATTTTACATCTGAAGGACTGCAGCGCCCAGCCAACTCAAAAAGATCTTATGTTGAATGCAGTGCAGGATATCATACATTAGAAAAAAATCTGCTCGAGTTTCAAGAGCTTCGAGAACTTTCACTCAATTTTAATATTAGCAGACTGGATGAAAGGCATGGGATAGCAGAAACTCTTAAGAATCACCAGGCTAAATGGCACAAGAACTGTAGGAATATGTTTAGTGACTTGAAAGTCCAACAAGCTCAAAAGCGAAAGAGTGAAAAAACAACTGATCTACCTCGTGAAACAAAATTTATAAGAAAAAGCTCTGGCGAAGCCACTCTCAGTTTTAATAAGAATTGCTTTTTCTGTGGTGATGGTAAAGGAACACTTCACCTTGTCTCCGTAGGGTTAAAGAGTGTGCACTTCAATTGCAGGACGAAATGTTACTAGCCAAATTGAGTGCAGGAGACATGATTTCACAAGAAGCTATTTATCATGGCAAGTGTCTAGCATCGCTTTATATTAAGGCAAAAGAACTACAGAAAAACGAGGACAGCGGTTACAGAAATATCACCCAAGCTATTGCAATGGCACAATTAGTTGCATATATAGAGGAATACCGTTCGGAGGGCAACACACATGTTTTTAAGCTTGCTGAACTAACCGAAATATATTCCAACAGACTTAAAGACCTTAGAGAAAATGTCCCAAGTCGATTTCACTCAACTGATTTAAAACAAAGAATCTTGATTAGTGTTTCGGCGAACTGTTTTCTTTTCACTGAGAAATCATATTTTACCCACTGCGCATGAGCAAATTGGCTTTCATGCGAACTTTTTCCGCTTTTCGCTCAAAAAGTTGTAAGTGGAAATCCGCCTTAAACCTACTAAATGATGTAATGTAATGGAAAACCGTACTCTCCTTTTCCACTAAAGTGAGTCCCTAATGAAATTAAAACAAAACCTTTTGACGGTATTCAAATTAATAAGTATATTTTTTAAAAATTGAATTCTAGAGTTTATATATTTTATAGCATTAATAGTCTACAGTGCATAAATACTTTTTGTTAGAATCAGGAATGTCAGCATTGGTTGGCCTGGAAGTGTTCATGATGCAAGGGTGTTTGCTAACTCATCATGTGATATGGTCAGGATGGCAATCTGTTTTCTCAGGTACTCATACTTCAGGACTCAAAAATGACAGTTATCATGGAAAATTTTATTTATAAGTGACAACTTAACAAATTATCATTTTCCATACAGTATTGTTTATTTTGCAGCTAATGTTAGTTTAATTTATTTAACAAATCAAGTATTATAAATGTTGGTTACAAACTTTAAAATGCAAAAACATACTTTTGAGTGCAAAAAAATTGTAGGCAAAAAAGTTTTCCCTTTTCTAATTGGAGATCCAGCTTACCTATTGCTTCCATGGCTAATTAAACCATTTAGTGATAATGGGCACCTGTCACCTGCCCAGTTACGATTCAACTACAGACTCAGTAGAGCAAGAATGGTAGTGGAGTGTTGTTTTGGGCGGTTAAAGGGCAGGTGGCGAGTGCTCCAGAAAAAGATTGATGCAAAACTTAACAAGGCAATCAAGTTGCTTTGGCATGTTGTGTACTACACAATTTTTGTGAAGCTTTGGGGCAAGAACTTGATTCAGGATTATTGCCAGTAAATGTCAATGAAGACATTGAGCCACGGCTTCAACAACAAGAACATGATGGTCAAGATGTTCGCAGCACATTCGTTTCTTTTTTTTTTCTCTTAAATATTGATAACAATGTTTATCCCTGAATGATATTTTATTTTCGTATAATTGTAGCCCATTTTAAAAACTTAAATGCCTTGGCATCCAGAACCTTTTTCAGAGAACTAAAAGCATATACTTAGAAAATTTGAATTGTCTGCTACTATTATAATTGGAATTGTAAATTTCTCTCAGAACCAGAATATTTTATGAACAATAAGCAAACTTGTACAAAAAATGAAATTTTCACTTGCTTATTGCTCATACCAATTAAGGTTGTTATGGTTTTGAGAGTTCATGCTGCCTCTCTCTCTGGCTGTTCTTCTTGGAATTTAAATAGTCTCTCTTCTCGTTCCTTTTATTCATTTCGCCTCTCTCTTTTCCAATTTTTGTATTTTTTTTCCAGTTTTTTGTTTTCCTGCTGCATAGCACTTATACAAGATGAGAGGGCTTGCTAAAAAGTTTTTAGCTTTCTTCTAGTACCTGAAAACAATTAATAAACAGTTCAGCCTGTCTGTTTCAAAACAGTGTGTGTGTGCGTGTGTGAGGGGAGGGTTGTTATTTTGTAATCAATATTCTAGAAGGATTTTGAAAAAATATAAGGTTGTACTATACAATTTAAAAGAAAAACGAGTTAACACTCAAACAATAAATGATTAAAACTAATTATTTTAAACACCTAGAAGCCAATTACACATTCCCTTTAAAGGGGAACTGAAGCCTACATTTAACATTTTTAAATAAAATCGTTAAGGGTTAGGAGACCGTGTTTTAAAGATTTTTTTCTCGTGTTGCGCTGATTTTCCGAGAAATTCTAATTTGAATGTGCGTGTTGCGGGTCGTTTGGGGTCGTTGAGCGTGGGCGCGTGTAACTTTGTCAGCGTTAACGCGTGACGTAGGTTATGGGGAAGCGAGCCTGCATTTGAGCTGTTTTGTTGTTCTCGCAAGCTCATTTAAACAGTATGGCTGGCTCCAATGTTGAACCTTTTCTGTTCGAGCCCATGTATGCTGAAGGAGGAGAATCGCCCTCAAGCGAGTCTGAAGAAGAATTGACTGTTGATCGCAAACGAAAGGACAACACCGACTGGTGTTTATGCGCGAACTGTTTTGCCATGCAAACTTCTGAGGAGAGTGTTTGTTGTCGAGAACTTGATGTTTTAAACGAGAAATTCGATCGTTCAGGTACGTTGTTTTTGCTAGTAAGACCTAGAATGTTTTGAGCTTTATGAAGTATTTCTGTTTGTAGGTGTTGAGTGCATAACAGAGCACCATAAATTCGAAGTTGTCTGCCTTGACACAGATGTGCTCTCGACTGCACTTGTTGCTATTCATAATGCTCGATGCACACCAAAGCCAGAAACTATCACGAACAGGTGAGGTTTAAAATATTGCATCTAATTAAGAATGTGCTAAATCTCCTTTTTTTCAAGTATAAAGTGCATAAGAAGCTTTTTGCTATGTAGCATACTCGAAGAATTTTCCTTTTTCGTAGGTTACAATTTAATGTCTGATGAACATATTTTATTGCTGTCTTGAAATAATTCTGTTGAGACTCAGCATTTTTCTAACGATAAAATACAACACGATTGTTGTAGATGTTGATATTTTTTAATGTTTGGGGAAAATTGTCGTTCTAAAACCAAAACAGAACACTTTCGAACGAAGTCGTAAAATTGTATTGGTTCTTGCTTGATACAGTTTTAGTAAACCAGTAACATCTTTCTCGAGGATAATAGTTATTTTTAAAATTGGCAATACTTGGTAAATCAGGATAGGTATTTAAGAAACTTGCATTCATTTTTTATACAGCCCAAATAGTTTGGTGATTACCGTCAGTTTCTTGACTCGATTCATTAAAAATAATACTGGGACCTTATTGCTTCTTTCAGAGCCTGGCGTTTGGCTGCATACAGGCAGTTTACATGGTGGGCACATGGTTACCTAGGCAAAAAAGCAAGACGACCCATTCCATCCTGTGTCGTAAAAGTTATAAGGGATAGATTTCCAGAAGAAAGCGGGGAATACACGGGTTTTCTAGAATGTGAATTAACATTCGAGAGCCCTTAGGAATAGCAAGGACAAGCCAACAGCTTACTTTTGTTTTTAAAATTTCTTTAAATACATATAAAATCAAGCATTTAGCTATCTCATTCAACACTATAAGGCCAAGCTAAATAATTCATGTGGTTACATTCACATACCCTAAAAATATGATCATTTGGTTGGATTTATAATTTTATATTATTGTTACTTGTTTATAAAATCTTTTAATATTACTATAAATCTTTTTATAGAAGTAGATACCATTAGGGCTAATGACAAAACATTTTGCTCATATACCATAGCTAAAAGCTGGGTGATCTAGTTGTTCATTTTCTACCATTAAATTTATTGAAGTGAAGAAAGAAAAGTTACTGTAAAAATAGTTATGGCAATTTGACACTAAAAACTTAGGGTTAGTTGGATGGCCAGAGCCACAGATATTACCTTCAATTTAGCCTAATATTATCACTATGTGGAATTTTTTAAACAACTGTCACTCACTAGGCAAATAAATCTTTTTAACAAAGGTATGCCGCAGCTTGTTTTACAATGAAAATTGGAAATGGCTAGCCAATACAAACATGAAAAATGACATAGCAGGTTGAATATAGACTGTTCATTATTCTTAAAGTTAGGCAATGTTGAAAGTCGGAGTATAATTTTTAAATTTTTTTGTTATCACAAAATTAATAGAAGGTGGTACAGTTTGGCTATCAGGCATTTTATAGACAAGATATTGTACACAAGGGCATCAGTAATAAAAACTGGGTTGCTTAAAAAAAGGTTATGTAAAAAATGGCTTGATTATTATTTTTTGTATATTAACTTAGTCTGGTAAAGTTTATGAGACTTTCAATTACAAGTGTAGTCTGCCTGGTTAAATACAAACATAAACACAACTGACGCTACAATTGTAATAGTTACATGACAATTAAAATTCAAGAAAAGAAAACAAATAATGTATTAACCCTGAAATTAAGCTTCATATCTTTGAACTTGAGGCAAAGTCAGCTCTTTTCAAATACCCGCAAAAATTAAGAGACCTTGTGAGACTGACTGCTACATCCTGTCAACTATTTCATAATATATACTGTTTATTTTTTATATTTCTAATAAATGATGCAGCCTTGAGTTTGAAGATAAAAAGCTTAAATTATTAGCAGTTGCCAACTTCTACATGCTTTCATTTTTTTGTCTAATTTTGATTATGTAACATAGGCGTACAAAATGCATACTGAGCTTTTAGAAGCTGACTATTTATATTTCACATATTAAAGTTCACTTTAAAAGGTCTATCAGAGTTACTCCATCTGATAAAATGCCAACAAATGTAAAATGTACTTGAACTAATCTCAGCATTATGTCAATTCACAGTATATATGTTGCTGTTAATTATTCCCATGTTTCAAATGGAAAACTAACACAGAATGATTTATTTGAAGTCAGATTACTTATCCTTCTGGGCCCAGTTCCTCAAAACTCCGTTTAACTTAATCCTGGATTAAGACAAAATTCAGAGACCCATATTTTGTATGGCTTTATAATGTTTACAAAATTCTGCTCAGTTTTACCTATAAGTATAAAGAAACCATTCAAATCCGAAATTCCAGCTCAAATCAAGCTATAGAAGGTAGGAAACAGAAACATGGATTAAAAAATTAATCCTGGGTTAACGCTAATCGGGTTTTGAGGAACCGGGCCCTGTCTGACGATTATCTCTCGCTAATATTTACAGTGCTGATTGGCCTTCAAAGAACTGCAACCAGTATATATATAGAGAGAGGATATTACACGGTCGCACAAAGATATGAATTTTATTTTCTCACAGCAAAAACAATATTGTTTTGCCACTCGAAAATTAAATTCATATCTTCAAGCTCCCGTGTGATGTTCTTTTTATTATAGAGACACAAGTGTTTTTCAAAGGTAAATTACCAAAATGACCTCATTGATAAACTCACGTGTGAGATTATGGAAAATAAACCACTCTAGTCCCCAATGTAGTTTTTATGAATTTTATGAGTGGCATATTTTCCAGTAAAACACTTGTGGCTATATATATATAATAAATATATACATATATATATATATACATGAAGACTAAAATGTTGTCTTGGAGATCTAACTCCTAGAAAATCTAGAAATATGTTGTGCTATTACAGCTCTCTTTTCTGGCCTTGGTTTGGTTGCAATGTTTAGTGCAATATGGCTTGTGTCCAACCCCTCACTCCTGTAATCATAATCCAAGCTCTTTCTGGCCACAATAGCATCAAGAAGTGCTCCAAGGTGGTCTTTTTTTGCCTTCTCCATGATGGGTTTAGCTACCCAATCTTTTGTTCGCTTAGGGAAAACTACTTTAAAGCGAAGTTCTCCTGTAGATGTTGTTGCCTGTTCTCTACCTGTATTAGCATTGTGGTGAAGTGCAGCAAGTTGTGTGCGAGCTATCATGCCTTTGTACGAAAAGTGTTGTCGCTTTGGGACATAGCTTGTTTGTACACTGTGATACACTTCAAGAGTACCAGTGTGACAGCACAAATTTAGTTGCTGGACTGCCTTCACAATGTTTTTATCAAACACTACTGCTTTTAATGCATCATGGGGTGGGGATCCAGGCTTTAGCCATTTCTTTTTTCTAGCTTCATCAGAGGGAATGGGTGGATGAGGGCAATTGTGGTATAAATCAGCACTGTCCCATGCATGAATATTGGCACAGTGATAAACAATAGAGAGCCATTTCTCTCTTAACAGCTCTTTACTTCCCTCACAACTGTCAGCACACCACCAAAGATGGTTGGACACAGACTTTATCCAAGCAAAGAGATCCCCACAATCTTTCTTTTTTGCTTTTTCAGTCAATTTCGTGGTCACACGCTTTGAAACATGCCACACATCTTGCTGATGTTGTATGTCACTATGATCTTTTTTCATGTCTGATGCAATACCAATATGCCCATCAGTAGCAACAACTGTAACATTCACACCTTTATCCACTATGTTTTTCATGCAACGCTTAAAGCCCTCCCTTTCCATAGCATTACTACTAGACACTTCTCCTACATGGATGATTGAAAAATCAACTACTTTGTCTGTTTCTTGATCAAGCAAGGTATAAGTACCATACTTGGCACTAAAACCAGGACTGTCGCACCTACCATCCCCAGATAGCCAAACATCTCTTTCTCCTATTTCAGTAACCACAGATATCTGTTCTTGTAGCCATGCCTCATTAACAACTGGAAAAACATATTCATCTTGTATGCTGTAGTATGTTTTTTCACTTATGAACTCCAGTTTCATTATACTGGCAATACTTGCCACTTTCGTGAATGTAGCTCCACTAAGTAGTATAGCTGATGATAATAGCAAATTCCCAGCTGCCATTCTCCTAAGTATGGGTTGACTTCTCCAGGTGCACACATGATCCTTAATACACGTCAATGTCATACACAACAGCGTCCCTTGGGTATTTTTTTCTTTTTTTACAATAACCTCGCCACATTCTGGACAATGATTCAAGAGTTCAAGTAGCTGTTGCTCAAACACAATGTATTTGGTGTCCTCTTGACAATTTATCTCACAATTACCAGAATCAATTCCTTCTGAGATTAGACTCCCCTCCTCATCTGTCTCTGATTCAGAACATTCGGAAGAAACAGCTCTGAGTCTGTCCTTCTTAGGAGACAAAAACTCTCTACTCTCACTGGAAGTCTCTTGAGAAGTGAATAATTGCTCATCATCATCATCATCACTAAAGAAAACAGTCTGGCTTGTCTCTGTTTGTGTACTTTGTTCCATGAGTTCATGCAATTCAGTTTGAGTTCCTACTGATTTGAGCATTAGTTTTTCTCCTCTCATATTCACCTGGCAAAATTTAGATACATTCTCTGGTGTGACTTGGGTAGCTTTACAAAAATTTGCCTCAGTGACTTCCACATCTAATTCAATTTCTTGAAAAGCAAGTTCAGGGTCATTTTCATTGTCACTTGATGAATAGCGCTCTATCTCGTGAACAACAGAACAATGCTGTGTGTCCTCCGACGAGCAGGAAGCAGTTATAGATTTCGGTGTTCCAATAACTGACTGTAAGAACTAGCAAAAGAACATCAGGGTTGATATTTCAACAGGCCAGTTTTGCCTACTAGGCCAACGATAGCTGATTTCATGTTTCTCGTCAGCACCTGCATGGAACTTTAGGCAATGTAGGCCATGGCTGAGAATTAACTGACAACTAATTAATATACTAATGCGTGACTTTATGAAATGTTTACAAAATCTTGTTTAAAAAAAGATTAAATTCTTTTTAAATTTAAAAAAATTTACAATTATGTAAATTATTAGAAACTGGATCATTGGATAATACAAATTATTAACACAAATAAAAAATTTTCAGTCAGTTGTTGTATTTACTCATTTAACATAGTTCATTTCTTTCAGGTTGAGATGGCAGCAAACTTTGTTCAAATCCGCTTGCTTATTTCAAACTTTCATTCATCCGTGTTTGCATTTCTCACAACTAAATAACTTGAACCTTTAACACTTTTTAAAATTTGTGTCCAAGGTTTATACATTTTCTTCATTTGAGTGATTTTCTCTGAAATTTAAATGGTTGTAAACTTTGTTTGGCAGAGCCGCTTGCTTAGCGTTCAAATTTTCATTCATCTGCGGCTACGAAAGGCGCGACTGATTCTATTTGATTTTCTCTTTGTTGTAAACTACTATGGAACTTTTAAAATATAAATCGCTTGAGTTTTTAAATTTAATAAACAATCCATTCATGTTGTTATACTAATTGCTAATTATCTGAACGCGTAACTGTTTTATAAAAATTGTTTTATTATTTTGAGCGCGTAATAAGTAGCATTTCGCACTTAATGTTTGGACGATCATTGAAACTATGTTCACAGTTTCGTCAACAAAAATGTTTGAAACTAATAATCGATTGAAACGGAAAATATTCCTTAACGCGAGGTAATAGTAATTTTGAAGACAAACGAAAAATGAAAACATCTAAAATAATCAAAGCACAAACATACGAAAAATTTCTTCACCAATGTTTTAAAAGTGGCTGCCGAGAAACATGAAATCAACTTTCGCTGGCCCTATTGTTCAGAAATCGAGTTTTTAAACTGGCACAAACAAAAAAGATATAAATACGTACCTCTATCTTTTCTTTTTCTTTTTGACGTCTTTCTGAAGTCAAACGTCGCTTTTTTTCTGGCACTCTGTGAGAAAATATGGTTGGAATAGCCCCTGATTTAAGTTTTGCTTTTCGCTTCGTGCCCAAGAGTTCAGCTTTCAAGTCACGCTCGAAGCAGTCCTGAGCAAAATGCTCAGAGCACAAGACCGAATTTTTCGAAATAATCGGGTCTACCCGAGATATTTTCGCTAACCAAACTCTCTTTAGTTCGCTGTTTTCTGGAAGCTTATGATAACTGATATTTCTAGTATATCTTGAGTCATTTGTGCAGCCAAAAGCCATACAGTAAACCATATTGTGTTCGCTTTCGCGGCAAAAGATCTTCCCCGTATCCGACGTCATAACTTCACTCTTTCTCCGCTGACCCCCTATTTCTGAGCCGGCGGTACATTTTGGCTAGTAAAGTGTTTTAGACTAGAATTTCTCGGAAAATCAGCGCAACACGAGAAAAAAAACTTTAAAATACGGTCTCCTAACCCTTAAGGATTATATTTAAAAAAGGTTGATTTTAGGGTTCAGTTCTCCTTTAAAGTTCATTTAAAATCAGTAATTTACCAGCTAGTTGCTACCACTTTGGATTTTGTAAATGGTTATCATGGCTGAAAACGTTCTTATTCTTAAGCGTTTGCAACGTTTTGGTTTCCCTACTTTTTCTCTACTTTTTCTACTTTTTCATTGGTTAATTACTTTTCCCGTTAGAGGGAGAGGAAGGATTCCTATTGACCCCCTTTCCCCTCATGCCATCGTTAAATTTTCCACCATTGTTATATATAGGTGGTGTTGGGCAGTGTTGGATGCTTCTGTGATTTAGTGTTCAAATGAATCCAACACAATCCAGTATTGTTGGATGCTTCAGAGTTTCAGTGTTCAAACTAATCCAACACCATTCAGTAATAGTTCTTTTTAAAAATAAATAAGTTTTAACACTGTGGTGGAGATGAATATATGTTCTGACGTGTCGGACTGGAGTCCTTCGTCGGAGCAAATGCATGAAAAAAAAATTAAGAGGTGGTTTTATATTAAAGCAAATTAGTACGACACAATGAGATAGTATGCAAAAAACAAAGGGAAACAAAAGGATGGAGATGTGTGAATAAATAAAACAAAAAAATAAATATAACAAAAAAAGAAAAAATATTTTGTTTTCCGGACGGCAGATGGTTAACAGAAAGTTAATCCCGTGGGGTTGAGAGTGCCCAAAGCGTGAATTAATCGCATTTCTTTAGATTTACGACAATCGTTGCCGCCGTGGATTACAGAAAGACCGCATGCGAGAAACAGGTTTAGATAGATCATTCTTGCGTATGTCATAAAGATGATCTCTGAATGCGGTCACCTAAACGGCGGCCAGTTTATCCGATGTATAACTTTGAGCAATGAGAGCATTGAATGCAATAAATAATATTTGAAGTTGTCCAATCAAAATGGTCAGTGATATTAAGAGTGGACTTAGGGCCCTTAACAGAGATACGGAAAGCAATAAAGGGACAAGTAAGACGTCGTTTAAGAGAGCAGCGAAAAGTGCCAGTTTCTTTATTAGAAGACAATGTTCCTTTAACTAAAAAAGTGCGATCTTTAATTCTTAAAAGAAAAAAGTGGACGTTTACTAAAAATATTGAAAGTACTGGAATCTGAATTGAGTAAATTGAAAGTGCGATTAACAATGGGTTTAACTGAGTTATTGACGGGGTGAAAAGTTATGGTAAACGGAATGCGGTCATTAATGGCACGAGTCTTGGGAGTGAGTGCTCTAATGCGATCAATGGAAAAAGTCTTTGCATAACGCGGTCAACAGTAGTTGCCGGGTACTGTCTGTTAATAAAAAGAGAGCGCATCTCGATACATTTGTTAAAAAAATCATTGTTGTCACTGGAAAGCAACTTAAACGTAAAAATTGTGAAAGGGGAATAGAATTGAGGGTATGCTTGGGATGAAAAGATGAATACAACAAATTTGAATGGGAATCGGTAGGTTTTGTAATGTACACTGGTAGTGAGATGATTGTCAGTGATTTTAACGAGATGTCAAGAAAATTGACGGAAGTTTCACTGATTTCCCAAGTAAAGTCAAGTGATGGGTGAAAGGAATTATCGTAAGAAATAAAAGATTCAAGGTCAGGTTTGCTGCAAGATGTAGCACCCAAACAATCATCAATGTATATAGCGTCCAAAGAATTCGGGTTTAGGGCTAGAGTATTGTTTGAAGATAAGCTGCTCAATGAAACCCACAAATTTATTAGCGTAGCTGGGTTCCATCTTGGTGCCTTTAGTTAGACTGACCGTTAATTTGTTTAAAATAACGACCATCAAAAGAAAAACAATTAAAAGTGAGAACAAGTTCTGCTAGGCGCAATAAAGTGTTAGTTGCATGCTCTACAACAGTACGGCGATCAAAAGACATTAGCAATATCATGGCGACTCTTGTTAGTAAAAGGATCGAGAAAAGGGAATTATCCATCTGGAGGAATCCAGTTAGATTTATGAGGATTGAGACGCTGAAAGACGTCACTATCGGAAGTAAGATCTGAGAAATCGTGAAAAAAATATTGGTTCACGATGGTTTAATTTTTATTACTGTAACGTGTATTTTCGTTATATCATCTCTTAGCACGTGTGTTATTTGTGAATAATATGGTGTTTTACTGTAAAATACGCCACTCATAAGTTTCATATAGAACTACATCCGGGATACGAAACATATTTTCCATATCCTCACCAGTAAACATATCGATGATGTCATTTCATTATTTTTTTTATCCCATGTTTTTCGTCTAGTGTTTCTATTTTCGAAACACTTTTTACCTCTCGAAGATAAACTCGATATGTTCGCGCCACCGTGTAATATCTTCGGTGATATTAAAACTCGAGGAGTTAGAAGTTGATATACATAAATGACCTGTTTGTTTGGGCCCATTCCAACAACTCCGATTTAGAATAAAGTTTTGAGTTTCCTTCGAGAATTGTTAGGGCGATAAAATATTTACAAGTAAAAACTAACGATAAGATTCCGACGTTTTGGCGACATCTTTTCGCCATTGTCAAGGAAAACTGAATTAACTATGCGATTACAAGAGTAACTAAGAATCACGAATTTACAATTAGCATAAGTTAGACAAAGACTTTAATTTAGCGCGAATTGAGTCTGATTGTACAATGTTGGTTATGTCTGACATAATGCGATGCTGGTTATGTCTGACACACTCGTGGGCATCTGTTCGTTCGCGTGGATTATCATAGAAGCAAGACTTCATCAGTCAACTCGGAAACATTACGACAATAGACACGCAAGCATGGTTCCGGATTACTTTCGTAGTTGTTTTAAAGTTCTGAAAAAATGCCAGAACAAGTTTGATTGTCTGGTAAATGAGATGTTACTCATGATCATTAAGCAAATAAGACCGAGAGATCAATATTTTTTCTATACACTTTGTTTGGGTTAAGGTTATGTATCTTTATAATTTGCTAAAAGAGGACTGCACTGACTTCGCGGATGTTGCGGATTTGAATCCGGGTAGAGCTTAGAATATTTTTGGGTTTCCTTTTACCATGGTTTAAATCAGAAACCAAACTGTCTTCCGGTATAAGAAGTTCAAATGCCAGAATTATTAATCCTTTTTATTCATAATAGGTCCAGTATTCATATGTCAGCAACAGTATTCTAAATGTTTAATTAAGTTATCTGAACAAAGATACCCTGGACAAAGTATTCCTAAGAATTAAGAACATAGGTTTTCTCATCAACCAATTAGATTAAAACATTCTTTTTCAATATAACGTTTTGAGATAAAACTCCTCGACTGTTGCTGCAAAGTGTCCTGTATATATGGACTAAATATATATCACGGTATATATTTAACAGTATGTCAGTGACATAACTGCTCAGTTGTCTCTCTTTAGAGACCGCGGCAAAAGTGCCAGGTTGACCATAGTCAATATTTTTCCAACTATTCTAAATAGTGCGTCAATGGCTATTTGAAAAGTGTCAATAACAAATGTTTAAAAGTTGTAAGCATTCTTCAAAACAGCACTTTTCTCTCATTACTGTGGTGGTTGGACTTCTTGTACAAAAATGCGTGACACAGAGTTCCATCCAGTGTATGCGTCAGCATTACCGTATGTAGCGCAATTTCCAACCCAGAATCCCACGCGAACGTTTCCCTTAGGAATGTTTAGACAATGGCCTTCAATATGGCGGTGACGATGATGGTT
>JAOTRI020099678.1:0-24985 GCA_028564885.2 Zoanthus sanctaehelenae
GTTTCCCGCGATAGTTTAGAAAGTAATACCGCTGAATCAAAATATTACTGGTGCATAAAACCCTCGGTCGATAATATAAAGTGCTTTCCCTATATTTCACGTAATATAAGTGCTAACGTTCACCTGCGCATGCGTTTGGCATGACTGAGCCCAGAATATATAGATATTTTAAGTAGATGTTTGAATGCAAAATTGGTCAAAATTGGTCTTGTGCCTCTTCAAAACAAGTCTAAGTGCGAAACTTTTAATTTCAAAGTCATTTTCATAAAAATGGCTTCGCACCTAGACTCACTTTGAAACGGACGCACAGACAAACTCGGAAATGGCCAATTGGTAGAGTAGAGTTCTTTGTACCTTTTTTTGAGAACTGAAATAAGCATGTGTCAACACGAAATTTTTTCTCAGTGGAAACTGGTATAGCAGTACACGTTTCTTGATAAAATTAAGAGTTATAATGAGTTTAAAGTCGACCTTTTCTGAGTCGAAACTAATTTGAATTTTAAAAAACCGTCCCTGAAAATTCTGTGTATTTTTTGCTTTATATCCCTATATATTCACAAAGCTGATGGCGATGGAAACAAAAACCCATAAGACTTCTACCAGAAAATAAAGAGCGAACCAATTAGTGTGAGTTTTTGCACAAATCGTATACCTCGTAACATCACAACAGTAAGTCACAACACAGGAAAGTCCGTAAACTGTTAAAAAGTTCAGACTCAATCAACTGTCACCATCCTATCCGATCCTGCATAACACGTGCATTTTAAAAGTGTGCAATACTGAACTACTATCATTCAAAACATTTGCTTTTCAAATAAAAACAATAATCAGATTTTTGTTTTCGAGATGAAATATTAATTTTGCATTCATCCATCCATAGCTCGTCTTTGGCAAGTAAAACTCTTTTAGGCTACAACCTTTTTTTTAATAAGAACAAACTTAATAAGAACATTGAGGCTGAAATCGCTCGAAAAATAAGAACAATTTAAGAACAATCTGATGCGGAGACGACGACAGTGTAAAGCTCAATGTTTCTCAGTTTCAAAATTCGGGGTCTTTACTATACAGTCAGTCCGATCCAGATAGAAATATATATGTCGTAGTTCATTTTGTTCTTCGGTATACAGTTTGTTCTTGTACTGGATTAAAATGTTCTGTACTAGTTCAAAATGGTTTGAACTGGTTCAAAATTTTCTGTACTAGTTCTTTGGGACGATTTGTTCTCGTACTGGTTGAAAATATTCGTACTGGTTTAAACATTTTTGAAACGATACACGTTTTCTTGAACTGGTGCAAAAATTTACAATTGTGTATCGCGTTTGGTTAATCTATGTGTAATGTGACAGGGTTATATTCTGTTTTGCGGATGAGGAATGAGATCAGAGTTAGAGGTAGAGGTAGGGGTATAGAGAAAATTAAGTTATCTAGAGTAAGAGTTAGGGTTAGGGTTAGGGTAAGGTTAAATATGTAGGTTAGTGGTTGGTATCGTTTTTAATTTGAGGGGGAATTCCCAATCGAACAACAGAATATTTGTATTCGAAGTCAAACATAGTTTAATGTGGAATTCTGCAATAGTTTTAGTGCATGCGAAAAATGAAGACAAGTTTTTCGTGAATTTTCAATAAACTGGTTATTTTATTGTTGCTTAGTCCAATCAACAATATTCTCTTAGTCTTAGTCACATTCCTGTACCATTCAATCAAATTTGTAACTGTAACAACTATAAACTTATCACACTTTCAATCATATTACAGTTCTGATAATTATTACTATTCTGAGTTTGCTATTGAGTATTTTTAAAGAATGGAAACAGCCTTCAAAAATTGTGCAAGTCAACCTGACTTTGAATAAAGGAAACCGCTTAAAATTTCAAAGTGCACTATATAGCTTTTTTACACGCTGCAGAAAACGATATTTTGTTTTCATAGTCGAGCTTTACATTTGTTGCTGTGCAGGGACAGAGTCGTGAGAAAGATATGAGGGTACTTGACTTTTCCATACTCCGTTACTATTTTGACAAAACCATCTTCCTTAATTTCAAGAGTTTTTCCCAACAACATATTTGGATGAAATGGTGTAACTTTATCCACACGGTCTATTTTGACCGTTACCATGTCCGACACTTTGAAATCAGAAATATGTTTGTTGCTTTTTTTGCTTTTTCCTTGTTTGCTCGATCATCTGATCATTATATTTCCCCTGGCTTTCCGTAATTCGTTTCCTTTTTCAAGGACTTTCTGTGCCATGATCCTTTTCTGCTGGTGGATTTTCATAGCGTTTTCAGACATCTCAGGAGATTCGGATACGGGTTCTTAAATTATTTCTCTGTTTGGCTTCATTCCAAAAACTGCCTCATAAGGAGATCTTTTAATAGCCCTATGGTAGGAAATGTTTCGTATGTAGGAAAAATCGTAAGTGTCCCGATTCCCGAATAAATCTCCAGATTCCCGGAACAATTTTGGCTTTGTCTCGAAACAGCGTTTGTTAGGGTTGTCACCCCCGTAATATAAAGAATGAACACTGCATGTACTGAAAACCACAGGTTCTTTGTCCATCAGTATATGATGCAATTATGCAAATGAATGTAATTCTAATTGCAGTACAGTGTACAGTACGGTATAACCACATTTGGAGCCATTAGAGAACACAGAATTTTAAGAACAAAATAATAACATTTTTAGGCTAAACGTTGAGCCTGAGCTAAATTTTGATGGTTCTTAAGAGTGAAATGCATGTGTACTTGGGTTCCCTGGGCAGGTAGCTATCTCAGTTACTTCCTTCATCTTCTCCATACAACACCATGACAAAGTAGCTACCGCTGATATCACTCTAGATATATAGATTCGAACATTTTGTAACATATAAAACATGTAAAAGAAAGAACACTTACTGACGTTTTGGACGTTAGTCATTCGTCGGAGTCAACGGAAGGCTCTTTCTAGATTTCTCTGTACTATGAGTGTAATAACCTATAACACACTTATTGAGTCGTCACTTCCGGCCGTGACGCCGACGATCACACAGATAACAAACCCTTTTTAATGTGTACAGCAAATAAAAATAATTAGAAACGACATACATTTGTTTGTTTTTTTTAATTTTAAGAGAAATTGAAACAACATGTATTTAGAATTTTCTTTTGCTCACGAATAATAAAAGATTTTTCTCCTCCAATCAGTGAATCACGGTTTCTTCATCACTGGATTGTGATTGGTCAGATCAACAATAAGTTGTCAAATTGAATGACGACATTTAGAACTACTATATTTTGTGACTGCGAGAGCGAATATGCGCTCTACATTGACTCATGAGTTACATTTAGAAATTGAATTGTTAACAGAAGGTAGAACCAAGATGCGGAATCAGATGAATGTATTTGAGGTTTCAGATGATTTTTCAGAGAAATACGATCGTCTTCGAGTGTAAGTATTTGGACATACGGTGGAAAAGTTGTCTTTACGTACGTTTCGTTTGCGATGGCGTACCAATGTCAATGATTTTTTTTCTTCAGTCTACTTGTGCCGATTTCCGTGGAAGCTCTAAAAAAACATCTTTTACCTAGTAAAGCAAACGTTTGGTCGGCTTTTCCAAGAAGGATTTACTCAGTAAAGATATCTAACAAGAGAGATGGAAGTACAGAAAAGTTTCCTTCTATTCAAACTGCATCTGAAACAAATATCACTAGACAACAAAACAGAAATATTGTTACTGCTATCTCGAAGATTCACTTAAATCCCTCAACAGAAACCCTTTTCAAATTCGTGTCTACAAAGAAAGGACGGTGAGTTACATTCTGTAATGTATAACCTACAACTAGTACAATATTTGAATATATAGGACAAATTTATCCATTTGTTAAATATTATGTTTCTATTACAGTTGCCGTGTTTTACTTCAATCAAACGTACGTATACTTTGAGAAACGAAGATGATTCATTTTTCTGGTCTCCAAATACAATACTGACGTTTACATTTTATTAATCCTGCTAAATCTGGCAACTATAAAATTATATACTGACTACTGTATTTATCATCTCTAATTAATTGCAGTCTAGACTGAAAAATGAATGGGGTGACTAACTCTTATTCTACACTTTACAATATTCGGTAAAAAATGGAAAGAAAAATGAAGGCTGCAGTTGATGTTTTCTGTTATTTTTGTACATTGTGTTTTTGTTTGTAACCGTAAATGTTGCTATTGATGGATATTGGTATCTGTTCCGTCGAGACTCAAAATGACTTTCATCCATTTACTAGCTTGAAAACGTCTTATACTCGATTTAGGAAGAAGCAATTGATGAACATTTGAAAATGAACTAAATTAAAACACATATGTATATTATTGTTTGTGGAAGTATATCTAAAAGGAAAGTGAAGGCTGTTGAACTGTCTTCAAGTACAGTCAATTATACCACACACAATGCAACTTAGCTATGATTTCAAACTGTTTTTTATTGCAAATTAACTGGATTATATATTAGCATTATGCTCTAAACAAGAAAATCTCCCCGCTTGTGCCTTGGGGCATTCTGGGAAGTTTAATTTCATATTCTCTCTTGACAAATGTTGTCAGAACCCCTTAATCCTTTAAAAGGAATCCCCTACCAAGAGTTTTAAAACTTTTTTAAAAAGTACTTCAAATTTTAAGGTGGAAATGCTAATTATTATTTCAGAACATTTTGTTTTATTAGTTAACGTTGATGGAAATAAAGAAAAACTAGTCTAAAAATGAAACCATTTCATTGGATAATTGGCTCCTTCACAGGAAGTGTAATACCTGTGTTTAGGACTCTCTGCATGATTCATCATGCACATTCATATGCATCATCATCATTTTTTCTCCCAATGTCATGCATAGACCATGTTCTGGGGCTGAACACCTAGCCATCAGCACAGATCCTTCAGTTTGACCATGTTGAGCTGTATCCTGTGCAATTCAGACTCTGGCTGTGAGAAAGGACTACTAGCAAGCCACCACTTTACCCTTTAACAAAAGATAAGGAAGTGGAAGTGATTCAACCTCGTTGAGCTGCATCCTTAGCAAATCAGCCTCTGGCTATGGGAAAGGACTATTAGCAAGCCACCCCTTTTTACCCTTTACCTGTTACCTGTTACCTATCTCCTGTGCGCCCTGTGGCACATAAGGCCTCCACAGAGATTGTTGCCAGCACTCCTACGTGTGTGATCCCATGATTTCCACCCTGCTGTTCTCATTTCCTTTTCTACGGAGCGCCTCCATGTTGTTTTGGGTTGTCCTCATTTTCGTCTCCCCTCTGGTGCCCAGTTAGTGCTATGCTGTTGTTATTTCCGCGATCTTGTCTTAGAAAGTGGCCAATCATCTTCCATTTGTGCTGTCTAACTTCTATGCTCATAGGATTCATGTTCGTTCTTTGCAGTAGTTCATCTGTGCTCACACAATCTTCCCAACGGATCCTTAGTATTTGTCTGAGACGTTTATTCTAGAACATGTCTATGATCTTGTCGTCTCCTTTATTCATTCTTCATGTCTCGCAACCGTATAGAAGGACTGGTACGACCAGTGTCTTGAAAAGTCTTAGCTTTGTTCCAGATCTTTTTCAGTCGTACAAATGAGCCCCTCGCTTTCGATACTCTATTCTTTTGATCTTTCATTCCTCCTCCTTCCTTGCATGGTGCTGCTCCTAGGTAGATGAATTGCTCCACATCCTTGATATCATGCCCAGGCTGCAGCAGCTATCTTTCCAAAAGATAAAGAAGTGAAAGTAATTCGACTTGGTTGAGCTGCCTCCTTTACCTTCGCAATTCAGCCACTGGGTGTGAGAAGGGGCAATTAGCAAGACACCCCTTTACCCTTTTACCATTCTTGTTTTAACATCTACTTTTTCCCATCTAGGATGGGTTTAGACAGCCAATGATTTCAGTCCCCAAATATATAAATCTGAATTAGTGGGAGATTACTTCAATGCAAAAGATTTTGAAATAAAATTAGATTTTTTTTACGAATTAAATGGCTTTGCATATATGGAATTGTCAGAACCAATAAACTTCGTTTTGAAACTATAAGAGAATAAAAACTGAGATTGTGTACTGTATGCTGCATTAGCAATTGCCATTTAAGTTTGCCATTGATATTTTTTCTAATAAAATATTAAATATTTATCAATGAATTAATTGAAAGAGCGAGTGTGGATTCATTCATTCATTTATTACCATTTTTAAGATTATGTACCAGGGTTCAAAATAGCGATCTGAAATTTTGTTTTATTTTGTAAGCTCTTTTGTTTGGTTCAAAATTTTTGCCGGCTGTTTTCATAGCCAGGTAAAATATCCTGTTTGCAAAATGGTATAAACATAAGTAACCTACAAGACAACTGTGTTTTGGTAGCGAAAATCGCCGACAAGATCCAAAATCAGCTGGCCATAGCAGGCAGCCGGCGGCTATTTTGAACCCTGTGTACATTCATTTCCTAATTAAATACATCAAGAAAGCCAGTGGTAGCCATGAGGCTTGTAAAAAGGGCTACTTAAGTTAATTGATGCAGACATTTAATATATATATAGGTGCCTTAAAAAAACAACTGTCAAGAATCCACAAAGTTCAGATCTCACTTTAACCAGCTGTGAATTGTTACTTGTACTGCTTTACAAATGCAATCTCAATAACCAATATTAGTATTAAGATAGCAGGTGAATAGTACATATCACGTGCTTGATTGGTTCATCAAGCATTGAATATCCTGCACTATTCAACTTGGTCTTTCAACTTTGATCACGGTTTCATGATATATAAAAAAAGTTATTTTTATTTATGCTCATTTAGAAAGATTGCTGCACTGGTATTGCCATTGGCACACATTCAAGTTTGGCTGGTTTAATTGATATCCTAGCATGGCTATGTTAGAGTATAGAGGAAGTGAAGGCTATGTTAGGCTCTGTCAAACTATAGCTAGAGCAAGGCTATATTGACTTAAGAGCAAGGCTATATTGACTATAGAGCAAGGCTATGTTGACTATAGAACAAGGCTATGTTAGACTATAGATCAAGACTATGTTAGACTATAAGGGAAGGCTGTGTTGTCTATAGAGCAAGGCTATGTTGACTATAGAGCAAGGTTATGTTGACTATAGAGCAAGGCTATGTTGACTATAGAGCAAGGCTATGTTAGACTATTGAGGAAGGTTGTTACAAAATAAAAATATTTGAATTATTTTATTTATTTCAAAAGGCTGTTTAAATATGACGAAGATGAGTGGCCTGTTCACGCAGCGAACACTGACATACACAGTCATGTGTGCGAGAACTTAACCACAAGTAGGACTAATGAATCCTGCTTGCAGAACCTATCATCAGTAAAATCTTTTGAAGCAGACGAACATGTGACTACACGTTGGAGAGAAAGGAAAATGTCCTCACCAAAAGAAAACAATCGAGATGAAGATTTACAAGACGTAAAAAAACCCTCTTCACAGCAAGAGGATGTTCTCAATAAGCTGATGAAACAACCAAGAATTGTTTTATCTGATTATTTTGGAAATTGCAGTTCGTATTTTCCTCAAATAACAAGACCTTTAGGTATTTTTTCAGTAACAGAAGTTAAAAAGACTTTTTGTAAGGAAGAAAACTCTCTGAAGCGACCTCGTTGTTGTAAAGAGGAACAAAAAAAGAAAAATGTCAAAAGGCGAAGAATTCAACAAGACATTCAAACGCAAACGAGTCAGCGGCGAAATGTGACGTCACGGCGGCGGCAAAAGAAATTTTCAGAATATAGACCTAGTCGTGAGTATTTGGAAATGAAAAGAAAAAAAGATCAGTGGATGTCAATAGAAAATGTTTCGAAGGAGGATTACCTCGCCGCATTGGGATTGTTTTGTGCTACGGCGTCATAGTTTTCACTGTAATATATATTACACTATATAGTGTTGGAAAAACGTGGCTTTTCTAAAAGCTAGTTATATTTTATTTTACATTATGTATTTTACTTTAGTTTGTCAGTAATGTATTTTAGCAGCAGAGTATCAGTGAACTATATTTTTCTTATTTAAAAAGTGGTAACATTTAAATTTTAAAGTGAGATAATTATTTAACTTCAAAAACTATTGTTTCATATTTTAAGTTTTCACAAAAAGTTGGTTATTTTAGAAACAACTAAAAATACTTTTGCCGATTTATTTTTAAGTCAAGATATTAACTCATTTTGTATTTATCTTCAAACGAATTTATTTAATTAACATTGACAATATAGAACTTTGTTGGCAGTATTTTAAAATTTATATAAAATAAAAAACTATTTTTGTTGCATCAAGCTATGTAAGAAAAATACCAGATTTTACTAAGAAAATCGAAAATTATTTATTGGCCTTGCAGAGTGGTAAACGTGTTGAATTAACTTTTTGCTATTGGTTGTTGTGCAATTGACTTTTATATTTTAAAATGAAGGCCAAGTTAATACAGATATATATAAATATCAGATGTGTCAGTATAAAGATTTATCGAGTAAATACAAACAGAATATATTAAAAATATACATACATTCTTTTCTAGAAGAATATACTTTATAAGAGCATCAAAGCTAAGAATTGCCAGAATTTAAGAATAACGCAGCGGCTGAGATTTTGTTAAGAATATAATTTTGTTCAACATTACCATTAACCCATCCCATATCATTCCTCTGCTCGAAATTCTTGACAGCTCTGTTCAGTGACTGATACTTATAGGACTCAAGGCTATTCTGTAGACTTTCAGTACAATAATCATCTATTATATAAACTATTCTGTAGACCTTCAATACAATAACCATCTATTATAAACTATCCCGTAGACTTTCAATACAATATAAAATTAACCATCTTTAATAAACTATTTTTTAGACCAATACAAGAACGATCTATTATAAACTGTTCTGTAGACCATCAATACAATAACCATCTATTATAAACTATCCCGTAGACTTTCAGTTCAATAACCATCCATTATAAAATGCAAACCGACAACTGTGTTCCTCATACGTGCTCGAAATGTACGTTACATGTTTTTAGGATATTGTACAATGTTTAAATTTTTTCATGCTGACAAACGTATTCTATAGACCTGTTTTCTTAGAATATTTTTAGTCTCCAAATGCTAAAAAATTAGACTTTTGAGCCAGAGTCTGAAAATCATTCTTCTAAAAAGGAGTATATATCTAAATTTAACGCTAATAAACAATATGTTGACGATTATATATTAAACCTTAAAGGAGTTTTGTTAATTTATTGTGATTTTGTTAATCGAATTAAAAACTAACATTTAACCAGTACATTGTAAGTTAGCTGCTGGTTATACACCTTTTGCTCTTCATTTACTTAAAATATACAATCCCTTACGTCAGCTGATGAAATAAGCTTCAATTACGCGAAGAAACATTAAAGTACGCAATTTGCATATGTATTTATATACAGTAACATTAACAGACAAACAATTGCACCTTTGGACAATCAAGGATGACGAATGTACTTATCACGCAGTGGATAGTGATTAGCACCAGAAGACAATCAACTGCATTTTTTGACAGTCAATGGTACATTGATTGTTCTACTCGGACGCTCTACCAACTGAGCAGCTGGAGACTCTATGGTGAGGATCGTGGGGTCAAATCCCATCTGGGGCTCGGATTTTTTTCCGAGTATCTTTTCATTATTAACATCATTTAATTATTATTTCACCTTAATATATACTTACGTAGGAGGTTGGTTGGCCGCATCATGATATGCATTAATGTGACAGCGTGATGCGGTTAGTGAGTTTCATGTGCGTCATTCATTACTAGGCTGTGTGGCCGCGCGATGTGGTTCCAGTCTAGACTAGAAATATCTACCCTTGCTCACGATAGAGTTTCCAGTAGCTCAGTTGTTAGAGCATCCGACTAGAACACGGAGGGTCGTAGGTTCAAATCCCGAGTATCTTCTCATTATTAGGAACATAGATTCGCGGATAAAACAACAGCCAACTAAAAGCGACCTAAAGTCCATCAATAATGTGATCACTGCGCTAATGGAGCGAGAAAAAGCGACTCCTACGGACAGTCCATTCAAGTATATGTGGTTAGCTTACCGTATTCTGTACTCTGTCGTAACGGCATTTCTCGTGTTGAAAGGATGGAAAAAGGAGCCAAAGGACAAAGCGTCAAAGAAAACTCGGGATAGTGAGAATTGGAAAACATCTTATTTGGAGAGTGTTTGAGGTGTGAGAAAAATGATTTCTAAAGGAACATGCGAGCTGGAGAGGATAAAAAAAAAACGGACGTTGACCAAAAAGGGGAAGAAAAACCGCATTTTTTTGCAAAAAGAGTGTGGTTTGTTGTCAGCATCATCCCTTGTGAGCTATATCGAGACTGAGGCAGAAGTCGGTGCTTTGAAAATCAATGACTAGTTTTGGTAGAAGGAAAAGGCAAGAGGAGGCCAAAGAACTAACCTCAAGTTTACAAAAGACCCTTGCCGTGTATATGCGACCATTACAAAGATTATGGCGAAAGACCCAAAGTCAACCAAAGTACAAGTGGGACTATGAAGACCAGGATAGAGTAAATATGAGTGTGTTCGGTGACATTACTGAGGCTGGGGAATTCTGGTGAGCATTGTGGGAAAAGAGTGGGTCTGGAGACGAGAACGCTGAGTGGCTTCAGGAATAGAAATTGCATTTAGTGAACGTGTTCCCTGTCCATCGGAAGAGGCCTGGAACCTAACGAATGCGACTGCTGTTAAGGTAATATTGAAAAAGAAGAATTGGAGCGCACCACGTCCGGACAGGGTAGTAAACTATTGGTGGAAACGCGCATGCTCACTACATTAAGTCATGGTACCGGCGTTTAAAGCGGTTGGAGATACCTCGGTGATGTACCCGAAATGGTTTACAGAGGGAAGGATTTTACAAGTGAAAATCAGCGTCCTATCACATGCAGCCTCAAGACATTGTATAAGTGGCTCTCCTCATGCGCCTTGGGCCCTATGGATGAACAAGTGGACAAATATGAGCTAATGGAAAAGATCCAGAGAGGAGCAAAATCGAAATGTACTGGCACGACTGATAATCTCATGATAGATCGTATAGTCACTTTGGACTTTCATCGAAACAAGCGCAACCTCAGCGTCGATGATGTGCGCTAAGCACATGACTGTGTTAACCACGATTGGTTGAAGAAGATAATGTGGCTCCACAAGTTTCCAAAATGGATCTGTGAGTTTGTCGTCAAGCTATGCGATAGCTGGAACACAAAGATTGTGGCACACACCGTGAAGGGAAACAGAATGTCATCATGCATACGGTTCAACAGAGACCTCCCACAGGGGGATGCGCTGTGTTCGCTCCTGTTTACTCTATGTATTAACCCTAGTGCATGGAAGTTAAGCTCCACTGAAGGGTATAAGCTTTCAAACCTATTGCATTCAAGATAACCAATCTCCTCTACGTTGACGATCTTAAGGTGTTTGCGGCTATTAAACAGAGTGCTGAAGATGGTGAAAACAGCGATAGAACGTGGGACTTCAGTGGAACACAAAACAGTGCGATGTCTGATACCTCTAATGCCTTCACTGATGGTCAGGCTACCATCAACTGTTTGAAAGAAGATGCGCAGTATCGCTTCCTTGGCACACCGGGGCGCCTTCTACAGGAGGAGAAACTAGCTCTAGACATTGCAGCTCGTGTTTACCTACAGAGTCACTTGGTCTAGCCCCCTCTCGTGTAAGAACAAAGTTACTGCTACCGACCAGCTTGCGTTGCTAGTGTTGCCATTTCTCATGTGCTCGTAGCAATGGTGTGTAATAGACCTTCGTAACATCGACAGGGAATTTCGTAAAATCATCTGCGAGAATGATTGGAAGCACCCACTTGGGTCATCTGCACTCCTGTATCTCCCTAGACATTTGGAGGGAGGCGGGCGTGGTGTTAAGTCTGTGGAGGCTAAATATAAACAGATTATAATCAAGTCAGCTGTTAAGTTATACGGAAATAAAAATCCTACCATGGGCCTGGTGGCTTTTAACTTCCAGATGGGATGATGAAGACGAGTAGACAAAAAGCGAGGGGGTGTGGTTTCTTACTGTATATTTATGTATAGTTAGTACTAGTTAATGTCGTTAATATTGCTATTGTTTTTATTGCTGTTGTTATTATTGATAATGTTATTGTTATTAGGACTACTGTCAACAGAGAGGAGGTCGAAATAGAAATAATTATTTTTGTATTTTAAAGGAAGAAGATGTAGGTTGTAGGTTTTTGTCAAGTTTTTAATGAAATGGTCATTTGGAAATGTAGGTCTTAGAGGCAGATGAGAAAACTACCGGCACTTTTGGGAGAAGGACAAGAACAAAACTTAACTGAAATTCCAAATGACGTTGACGCAAAAAGACGTAGTTTAAATGGAATTAAATTTTTATTGAAAATAAACGCACGTACTTACATAAGTCAAAACAGTAACAATTGTTCGAGAATAGTAAATAACAGAAACGTGTACCGTGATAATTCTGATTCATTTTTGTGCCGTGTAGTTTTTATTTGAAGTGAGCCGTTCTTGTGCGACCAAACTGGGTCGACTTCTCGATGCAACAAAACTGGGTTGACTTTAAACTTAAGCTTATGGAAGCTTTCAGTTAAGATTACTTGAGAGAACTGGAAAAAGGCGTTTCATTTTGTGGGTCATAAACTTTTATATCTTACAGAAAATTTGCAGTTTATCCTCTCCTCTCGATCCGTTCTACTGTTCGTTGTTGCTGGTAGAATTAAATGCTGGACGTGATATGTGCTTCGGAAACAAGTTGGACGTGACATGTGTTTGGAAAATTACATAAGTTTTGCTATTCACGTGAAAATTTACTTGATCCATAACACGGACCTTGAACTCGACATCAGGCAGTTGCTCCGCCTTTTGCTTACATACCATTCATTCCAGTTGGAAAAACAAAGGAATGCCAAGCATGTGCCCACATTTTGCTTGAAGTCTGCTCCAGCGCTGTACGTTTTAAGAACTTGCCGCTGACCACCAAACTCCAGATTAGTCTGCAGGTTCGCTTTTGTCACCAGTACTTCTCTTTATTGCTGGCTAGCTAGGCAGCATACTATTTGGTGCATGGCGTTCAAAAGTTCAAGGTGCAAAGCATTATGGTTGGTAACATTTTCAACCAACATTCCTTGCGCGCCCAATGGTATATATTTGATGTTCAACCTTTTCCTCGACCTCGGAATCTTGCCAGAGAATAAGGTGAGTATTGCTCTGTTCATGCATTTGGTTTTTTTTCGATTATCCAAATTAAGATCAGTCATATTACTGTGCTTGCGTGCTTTTAACCTAACTAACTGATGTTCCATTGCATTTATTGATTTGGTTTGAATCATTTTTCGGTGCGTGTTGTGAAAAGGTTCTATGTGGAAGGCGGAAAGGAATTTTTTTATTCAAAGAAATATTTTATCGAATTATTTAGTAAACAGAGTGCAAGTATTCGGAAATCCAAACTCGATGGCTTAAATATGTTGTGATTATCGTGGCTTACGAATTTACATGCTGCCACTTCACTGTGACAATATGTTCTCGTGTACATGTAATGCGTGCTTGTATCAAATGATCATCTCTGTCATTTGTTTGACTTAAGGGTTTCTTTTATTTAATCCGAAATTATTGTTCAGACCACGTTAAATCAGTTTCAAAAAATGAATGAACAGTGTAAAACTTCAATTTATATTCGGTAACTAAAATATCTCGAAATTATCAGCGATTGCGAAATTCTAAACTTCTTTGCAGTCTTGTTATTTTGTGTTTGTGCATGGTCATGTTTCGTGTAAGCGCAGTCCTTTCACTGTGCTAAATAATTATATTTATTAAACTTTCAACCCCGAATATTGCGTTTCTAGCGTTCTGATTGGTTCACTCAATCTTGGTTATCAGCTCATAACCGAATGACCATATATGGAAACTAACAAAAAAAATCTTGTTTCTCAATTTATTCAAAGTTTTTTGCTATTTTCAAGTATCGAAAAGTTCGGAAAACTCATGAAATTTAATAAAACAATTATTCCATTCGCGCTTGTTGGATATGAGATGATTATAGCCAACTCGGCGCTACGCTCCTCGTTGGCTATTTACCATCTCATATCCAACGCGCGCTCTTGGAATAACTTAACTTAATAACCATGCCTTTCGTTGAACTATTTCATCTTTTTTATTTTTTCTTCTTTCAGCGCACGTGGTGTGAAAGTCTTGTGCTTTTATTATCATCATGTATATATTAACAATAACTGTAGTAAAAACGCAATTTGCTAATGTGATGGAAAAAGTATATACATTCATGAAAATAACCGAGTTTTATGTACGATTCTTTATTTTCATTGTCACTGGATGAAAGAATATGAAATGTACTTAGGCAAAATACACTGGATTGTCATAGCATTTACATTGTATTTTAACTAGGTCTTAAGGCCTGATTGACAGTCACATTGAGAAAGTCTATTATTAAATTGACTTTTAGCTTCTAGCCAAAATTTCGTAATGCTTTTTAAACTGCAGCAACTTCCCCACAACAAATAGTGAAATGGATTGGAATCATAATGATAATTTAACAAGTTATTTACTTTCCAAAAGTTTTAAAAAACAGGCATTAGTTCATTAATTGGTTTTGAGACAGAGCATCCTTCCGTGCGCTTGTCTGTAGTTTGAGACAGAGCATCCTGCCGTGCGCTTGTCTGTAGTTTGAGACAGAGCATCCTGCCGTGCGCTTGTCTGTTGTTTGAGACAGAGCATCCTGCCGTGCGCTTGTCTATAGTTTGAGACAGAGCATCCTCCGTGCGATTGTCTGTACTATGTTTCTGAATTAAGAAACTAATTTCTAAATATCTTGTCGGTTGTCCTCGAACAATAATTCTTGGTTTTCATATAGTATTTAACATGCTTTTTGTTTTCTTAATGTTCTGAATTTTAGGGAAATAAGTTTATTCAAAAAAGGGAATAACTGGTAATGAGATTTCAAAAACATTGAATATTAATTAAAAAATAGGATGAATATTTATTTATTCTTATCCCCTTTTATAGGTTTATTATCCGCTTGAAGGCAGCATTTAATTACCTTTTAGGTATACTAGTTTTTTAAAATACTGCATGTATGTAATAATCCAACCGTCACTTCTGAAAATGTATGTTGCCGCATACGAAACGTTAAGTTTTATAATATAATGTTTTACAACAAAAGTTGTCTATTGATTATGACTTTAGCAAAGCGTCTTCACCCCTAGAATTGCAACTTTTCGCGGATGATTCAAACCTATTCTATTCGCACAACAATTTACATTCATAAGAATCGATTGTAAATAATGAACTTAGTAAAATTTATAACTGACTTTGTGATAACCGATTATCTCTTAACACAAATAAAACTAAGTACATTCTATTTCACCCAGCACAAAAACGCATTGTAAGTACTATTTCGCTGCATTTCAAAAATAAACAAATTACCCAAACAAAATCTATCAAGTACCTGGAAATTTTGACAGAAATTTTGAAAGAACACGCACTAAACGTGTCAAAAAAACTGTCAAGAAGTATTGGCATTATTTGTAAAATCAGGCATTTTGTAAGCTCTCAGATTTTAACTCAGCTGCACTATACTATTTTTTACTCCTTTCTCACATATGGCTGTATAATCTGGGGTAGCAATTATACTACAAATTTAAAACCTATTGAAATTTTACAGAAAAGAGCAGTTCGTACGATCACCTTTGCAAAATTTGATGCTCACACAACTCCTCTGCGAAACTCAAACTTTTCAAATTGCATGATATGATCAATCTTCACGTCGCATGTTTTATGTATAATTACACAAAGTTAAATATTCCAATTGCCTTCAACAGTCTCTTTACTGCAGTCAACAAAAAACATGCTTATAACACACGCCTTGCACCTAAATTATCCTTAGAATTCCCAATAATTAGAACAAACCATGGAAATTCAATATACGATTTTTTTGGTCCAAATGTTTGGAATGATATCGATGGTTTTAAAAGGGAATTCAAAGCTCATTACATCATTTCCTATAATTCTGATTACTAAAAACCTATTATTTTTTTCAATATATTAGTTTTAACTTATTTTGATTTTGCTAAATTTGTTTTTTTTTATCCTTCATCGATTCAATATTATTTCAAACTAAAATGGGCACCCGGCTAGTTTAGCTTGTATATAGTTATTTCGGGCGTCCAGCCATTGTAAATTAGTTTAATTTCTTCCTTTTAAATTATGTAAAATACCCAAAGTGGAAATAAATTATTGATGATGTTGATGTTGATGATGTTTGTAACGGCCGTTTGCTGTTTTTTTCTTTTAAACCTAAAAAGAAGTCGTATTTTGTGCTACCAAGAGTTCATTAAGGTCTTAAACAAGTATAAGACCTTAATGAAACCTTAGTGCTACCATTTGTTGTCTTTGACTACAATCTGCTGATTTTACATGTTAATCATACATTGCTAATTGTTTTTCTATCGTTAAATAGTTTAGATCTTTTTACAAGCAAGACATGTATAATATTCAGTTTAACCATGTATATTATACAATATGCAAAGGATCGTAGTAACCTGATGAAGATCTATTGTGGTTGCCAATCGGAATTAATATAGAGACAACAAATTATCATCGTCGTTTGCAACTTTTTTTTATCAAAGTATTATCTGTTTTTCCTGCATTCAAAAATAAAGAAAGTCGTACACTGCTTTTGCTACAACATTTTTGCTTTCATTTATGATTTTTCCAAAACCAGTCTCAATTTCATCGGAAAAACGTGTGTAAAAGATTATTTAAATGAACATTTATCATTTATGATGCGAATGCATGACAAACGTGTTTGAACATCTGTTGCTTTGTGTTTTCACGTCCATTAAAATTACAATATGCGATGAATCGAATATGAAGCATTGAACAGAATCAGTGACAAACTGTGTACGTTGAATATTTTGTTACGTTTAGAGTGAACCAATACTAATAACAGAACCATTAAGAGCGCATGCGCACTAAAATGAATTTATTAGTGACTGCCTTGCTGATGTTCTCATTTTGTTAAGAAAACTTGTAAAGAGATAACAATCATACGATATTCTGCATAAGTAGATTATGGCGACTGATGAATTTCTTCTTTGGATTGTAATATCCATATCAAGCTTGTTTTCTCGAGGTTTGTATTTGAATTTTGATCGAGTGTTTGACGTATTTTAAATTTAATCGTTTCATAGTTCAAAATGGTTAATTTGTTATAACATTATAAAACGAGAAGTTTTTTTAAAATAATTTTGTTTAGTAATTAATTGTTTATTCCAGATGTTCTGATCTTACAGTAGTGTAAAGACTTTGTGAAATTGAGGTTATTGTGTCACTATAGAAAAACCCGGTATTGGAAGAAAAAACTTAAAATTTGAAGAGGTTATTATGAACAATCAATGGAAAAATCATATTCCGTTGCCAGTAGATTTATACTGAAAATTAACCTATTCCAGTTTATGACACTTTTTGTGCCTCGAAGAAAGAATTCTCATTTTTGACAAAACTATATATATAAACTCGCTAAGACTAAGTCCTATCGGGACATGAACTTGAAATCCTGCTTGTGCAATATTTGGCTCTGGCTTTTTGCCGACGTATATATGTTCATTTTGTTTTCATGTATTGCTAAAAAGTGCCATGAATTATTAATATTTCTTAGTTATTGGTACTGGAGCAATCTGAATTTACACAATTAATTTTTAAGTTAAAACTTTTACACCACACCTATATGCTTTTGGAATGTTTATAAAAACTACCCAAATAATAGAAAATACTGATTCATCTTTTTAAAAGATTTCCTATAACAAAGAACAATTTTCGCGAAGCTTTACTAACCTGTATTTTTCTTTCTGAAAACTTCCAGATTATTTCTCCAAATTTAGCTAAAGTTAAATTCAAAAGCTTTGTGAGGGAATTTCGATAAGCAGCAGTTAATTTTTAGTGTTGATTCAAGAAACTTTTACATTTCAATGACAGAGATGCTGACAAATATCCTAACAAAAAACAAATATTTAAATTTCCTAACTCTAAAGCGCACAACACCAAGACCATCATGCCTGAGAACGCAAAAAAACCCGGCAAGATTCATATACCTTCTCGTGCGTCGAACGCAATTATCTTCTTCTTCCTCTTCTTGTTCTTGTTTTTGTTTTTGTTATTGCTATTGCTTTTGCTTTTGCTATTGCTATTGCTATTGCTATTGCTTTTGCTTTTGCTATTGCTATTGTTATTGCTATTGCCATTGTCATTGCCGTTGCTGTTGCTATTGCTATTGCTATTGCTATTGCTATTGCTATTGCCATTGTCATTGCCGTTGCTTTTGCTATTGCTATTGCTATTGCTATTACCATTGTCATTGCCGTTGCTGTTGCTATTGCTATTGCTATTGCTATTGCTATTGCCATTGTCATTGTCATTGCCGTTGCTTTTGCTATTGCTATTGCTATTGCCATTGCCATTGCTATTGCTATTGCTATTGCTATTGTTATTGTTATTATTATGAAAAGTTGTCTTGATCAAGTTTTTTAAAAATGTGTAAAGGAACACATGTTCAAGGTGTGGAATTTGGTATTGTTGGTACAACCAACTTTATCGTAAGCCCTGGAGAACAATTTACAGTAACAGGTAAGATTTTTTTTTGACTTAATAAATGATTTTTAAGGCCACTCTCTACCCTATTTTGAAAATTAAAAAAAACGATTATCACTTTATAGATTAAGTAAAAAGGAAGCCTTAGTACATGCTTTCAGATTTTTCGGATGAGATTTGTGGGAGGAGATCAATTCCGATCTTTTGTTCAACATTCGGAATTGATATCAAAATGCCGCCATGAAAATAAATTTTATGCGGCCAATCAAAAAAACCTCCTTGAGCTTTTAAATTTATGCATTTTTTTAAAAAACACTAGTCTGATGATCGCTTCGGCATGAAACATAGTGTAACTGACGTTTTAAGCAATTTTTAAACAATTTTTAACATTTGTACCATGCATCCTTTTATGTTGTAACAATTTTGACATATTGATTCATATTTATCATGCTCTGCATCTCAGCGTCGAGCAAATTGCTGAACAAGTGAACACTTTTAATTTATCTCTAAAATTCCGTTGAAAAATGCCAAAACTATGCAACTGTGACTAAGACCGTGCATAAAAGATTATTGCCATGGTGGTCACTGGGTCACTGCACATGGTGGATGATTTGAACATGGTGTCAGAGGTAAACATGGTGTGTCAGATGTGAACTTGGTGTCAGAGATGAACATGGTGTATCACATTCGGACATTGTGTCAGAGGTGAACATAATGTGTCAGAGGTGAACATGGTGTGTCAGAGGTAAACTTGGTGTCAGAGGTGAACATAGTATTTCAGATGTGAGCTTGGTGATAGAGGTGAGCATAGTGTCAGAGGTAAACATGGTTTTTCAGATGTGAACTTGGTGTCTGAGGTGAACATGATGTCAGATTTGAACATGGTGTATCAGAGCTGAACATAGTGTGTCTGGTGAACATAGTGTCAGAGGTGATTATATAGTTTCAGAAGTGAACAAATTGTTACATATGTACAAAGTGTCAGAGGTGTGTCGGAGGTGAATATGGTATCAGAGATGAGCATGGCAAAAGTATGAACATAAATGAAAAAAGAAGATAGCTGCAATTTTCTCACAAGATCGCAAGAAGCGAATGAAATGTTTGATCAGTTTGTAACTGAGCTTGGAATTCTTAATAAATCAAGCAATTTTTTGAAGCTAGAAAATCCTTTTCTAATTATAAGCGGCGACAAAAAGAATATTTTATGGTATTTGAAGAGTCGGGAAAACTGAGAAAGGACTTGCTTAAGGTACCAGATCTAAATTTAGATCAGTTATTGAAAGGGAAGTAAACAGTTTGTTTACATATATTATACCCACGCGCTAACGATAGAATGAACGAGAAATCTAAATAATGAACGGGGAAAAAGCCGAGTTCACTAGACAAAGTATTGACTTCCTTTTATTGCCAGCATGTGTTTAAATGTAATCAAATTACGAACTAAAAGTAACAAACTCTTAATTAATAACCAGTCTGAGTTCACTGCATTGGAAGGCGCGCCGAATTTGATACTGATATCTTACATAATGTATGCGGCTCGAGGAATAATTCAAGGTGGCCAATTATTCACCTTATAAAAAAAACACTTTTATAGGGTAAAATCAGAACGAGGAATAAGTCGATGAGAAACGTGAATCTCCGAGTGTTCGTGGAAAACTCGATATAGTACTGATACAGATTATGATGCATGAGTTACGTTAAGAACGAAAGACATTTGATTCAATTGTTAATATTTAAAGCACATGCAGCCATGATTCTAACTCGAGTCCAAACTCGCAGATATGCGCAGGCTTCATGGGCCACTAGACTCGTAAAGGATTGATATTAGCTTAGCTTATAGGCACTTTAAACCTATTTCATCCATTTCCCATTAATAACTACAAACTGCATTTTTGCTACACAGGATATTACCGGTTTTGTCCCAACTCCACATATTGTACTGGTTGTATACGCCAGGTTTATGTCCATATATTCAACTCAAGTCAGTGCGTTGCGAAACGTATCCTAAGCAAAAACTCTCTTTGCTATCCGTCGTATTTTAATGCGAGTTTCCTTATGCCTGCAACTCCCGAGAAGAAATATAACATATCGGTGAGTGATTTAACAATTTGAAGTTAATAGATTTTCAAGCTTAAGTCTGGTTAACCTACAATCGTGGCAAAAACTAATGAAACACCCTTTAAGATATACGATTTCATCGCCTGTAACCCCCACTCCCCCCCCCCCACAATGTTGGAATATAGAGCGGTTTAAAAAAATTTAGCATTTTGTGTTAGGTGTTTCATTAACTTTTTGCCAGGATTGTAGATGCCAGTCTATCGTGCCTGAGATTCGGGTTCAGTCGATTCCCGCGGCCGGACCAACACTCAGAGTATGCAAATGGTTAGATCTTCCCATCTTCTTGAATAAGAAATCGTAGGTCCAGTTTCTTGACACTCTATCCGGAGACTTAAAATAACACAGAGCAGGTTGGCGTTTGCAGTGTTGTGCCACATTTTGTGGTCTGTCTTCAGTATAACAGTTTATTTGCCATTAAATACAATTTTACACAGTATAGTATTGATACAAATAGAGAGAAATATATATTAATGGCGAGGAGATCTGAGAAGAATTCGTAGGGCTTATTTGAAATATCAGACCTCCTCCTTTCTGTATAGACTATATATATATATATATATATATATACTGTATGATGAAGTGTAACATGATGCGATTAGGATTGTTAAATAAAGAGTATGTTGAAATCAAATGTAATTTAAGTTTTTTGGTAAATGAAAAGTATGAAATGCTCAGCACGAAAGGCAGTTATTGTTATTAATATGCATAAGCCTCTGATGGGACTATCGAGAAACGTTAACTGTTAAGCTTAGCGCTACAAATGTTGGCGATATAAATAGATACTGCATATCATCAATTATTATTATTATCATTATCGCTTTAACATTAGACAGTTGTTTTGATTGACAGTTTAAGCGGTGCAAGTTGGAACCTGCACACTGAGCTAGATGCAACTTTTTTGAGTACGTTGTGAATTCCGTATTTTTCATGGCTTACACAAATCAAAATTTAAAAAACTTCGCTTGTAGTGAAAAGCGGGAACATTGATTGCCTTTTGCCTTGTTGAAGTTTGTTGTAAAACAACAACCAGGGTGGAGTAGGTGAGATATTTTGTCAACTCCTCAAACGGTCTCAAATATTGTAACAACGTCTCGTTGACCAAGTCTGAATTCATAGCGGGCTTAAGTTCTTGTATTTAAAACGTCTTTCCGGTAGTGATTCTATCAAATGTATCTCACTTGTTGTTTGCTCAGTGGTAAAAATATGGTCAGCGATAGCGGAGTGATGATCTCACTTGTTGTTTGCTCAGTGGTAAAAATATGATCAGCGATAGCGGAGTGATGATCTCACTTGTTGTTTGCTCAGTGGTAAAAATATGATCAGCAATAGCGGAGTGATGATCTCACTTGTTGTTTGCTCAGTGATAAAAATATGATCAGCGATAGCGGAGTGATGATCTCACTTGTTGTTTGCTCAGTGGTAAAAATACGATCAGCGATAGCGGAGTGATGATCTCACTTGTTGTTTGCTCAGTGGTAAAAATATGATCAGCCATAGCGGAGTGATGATCTCACTTGGTTAGAACCTTTCACAGAATTTTTGTTTGTTGAATCAACTACCGGTTACGCAGTATTTTGCACTGAAATACTAAAAAACGCCAAACAGATGATACATCTACAACACCTCAAGTTCCGTCTCTGAAAAGTCGGTTAAATGATCCCTTTTGGGAGCTGTGTTAAAAATACTGTCTTGCTTTTATCTCGCACTGCCAACATTAGAGGTTCCTTTAATCGATCACTTGGAGTACAGCACTTGAACAAAACACTGACAATAATCAACAGGCGTTCCTCTAAAATAAACTAAACACAGTCAAATGTTGGTCTGCTGCTACCTTATCCAACTCCACTTCCCGAGGGGGGAGGGGGGCGGAGAGTTGTGCCGCCTTAACTTATGAATGTCTAAAATTGATACCTTACCCCAGACCTTTGAGTCAAAAATCATACCCTACACAGAGTAAACATGCGTTAAAAGCTGCCATTCCCATTAGCGTGTTTATAGGGCTGGCGTCGGTTTGTTAATATATGAATAGATGTTATCATAACTCTCTCAACACCAGTAACTGTACCCTACCCTAGACCTTTAAGTCGTTAATTCATACCCTACCCTAAGTAAACATGCGTTAAAAGCTGCCTATCTGTACCATTTCCATTAGCGTGTTTATTGGACTAGCCTTGTTGGTTTGTTAATGCATGAAAAAATCTTATCATAACTCTCTCAACACTAGAAACTGTACGCTATCCTACAAAAGTAGATCCCTGACCAATGCTAAATAAGATTCTCCACGCCAAACTAAGGCAAATATGACACCCCTTCCCAAATTTTAGAGCTCGTAAACCATACCCTATGGGGCGGCACATACCGACCTTCATATTCATACCTCGTGTGGACGAGTACCCCCTCTCCCCTCCCCTAAGGTTTCACCAGCGATATCATAAGTTGCTGCAGCAAGCATGTTTCTATTGAGATTTGAAACTGTTAATTTCGAGAGAGCATTTTACTGGACCGGTCTTGCTTTCTAACGTGATCACTAATTACTGATTTATTATTGAACCTTGTCAAAACCTCTCACACAGCTTACACAAACGTTTCACGGAGATGAAATTTCAAGCGTCCAATCAGAAGTGCATTTTTATGTTGTCTCCCGTACGCAGAAGTGCAGTCTTATCTTGTCTCCCATACGCAGAAGTGCAGTCTTATCTTATCTCACGTACGCAGAAGTGCAGTCTTATCTTGTCTCCCGTGAAAAAGCAATGGGACCCCCCGCAGACGTGGCGTCATTTTATCACAAACAATATCTTAATAACCGTGTACGAGGTCTATCCGGGAAAATATATGCCCGAGATCTTTCACAGTACTGTACTGTGGGGAAGATCGAGGGCAAATAATTTCCCGGATAGACCTCGTACTCGGTTATTAAGATATTTGTTGCATGGTGTCAGTTTAAAAGAGAATAAACGCACTCTCTTGTTAGCTAGAAATTGGTCAAATAACTTCCCCATCCTTTATGGGAAGTTATTGGACCGATTTTCAGCCAATCAGCGTGCAGGATTTGATTAATGGCCCTAGAAATTTAGCTTGCCATGTAATAATGATTTTTATAATCGAGTAGACTTTTTGGACCTTTACTGCCGTTGGGGTGGAGCCTGCGCACCCAATGCACTTTCCCCCCCGTCCCCCATCCCACCTCCAGTCAACGCGTTCAGGGTTGTTCGCAGTTATCCTTTACTTCTTCAAGCCAGTAACGTTTTTGGTGTTCTTAAGACTTCAAATCTTGTTGTATTTCAAAACATCCACCTATACACTCCCACTCATCAGGGAAGGACGAGTGAATTTTGATAATCTTCCAGTGTTCTTAAGTTAATAGATACTTACTTGTCTTTTTAGAAACATTTTTTCGCGTGCCAACACCCCGCTCTGAGCTCTGATCTTTTATTCAGCGTTACCATATTTATGGCGTTGTCAAGTATTTATAACTGAGAATAAAAAAATCTCTAATATACAGAGTCTGTATATATATCTTTTTGTGGTGATGGAGTAAAAGCGGGATTTTCCAAGTATTCGCCAATTGACGTTGAATGTTTTTCTTTATGTTTCCAGCGCGTATCTATTACTTAACAACACTTGAAGAGTAATCTAAATTCACTTGTTTACTGAACAATTTTAAAATACTAAAAACACGATATTCATGTACATTTTTACCACCTTATTCAGATATTTGAGTCCCTTTTATATCACTGTGCTAGCACGAATTACTCCGTACCAAGACATGCATTGGTTTATGGTACAGTAACCTTGAAGGAAAGTAAGTATTTTAACGCATCTTTCTTGACTTAATATAAGGCGCATTGCAATACTTAGATTTCACTACAATGTTAATTAGTAAGTGTTCTTGCCAATATGATCATGATTATGAGTCTTGTGTATTTACAGTTACGTGAACTTAAATTTTCGCGCCCTGTAAAGTTTATGCAGACTTCATGTCCCGAGTAAAGGCTCATATGCAAAGATTATTTTGGTTGATCTATATAGACAGTAGTTTGAATGTTCTGAAAACTATAGATATAGAGTTTCCAGAGGTATATTATATTTTTTGTTTGAAGCACCAAAATCACGTGATCGATTTTGACCAATTGTAGGCGTTCTTAGCGCATATGACACGGCGTTTTCTCACACCTTATGTACACCGTGCTTGTCATGTCTCATCCATGTACACCGTGCTTGTGATGTTTCATCCATGTACAGTGTGCTTG
>JAOTRI020099679.1:0-14338 GCA_028564885.2 Zoanthus sanctaehelenae
CTCATTTACCTACCCCGGGAGGATGGAAAGCTGAGTTGGCTTAGGCGGAAAAGAAGGCCACACAAAGATTCAAATTTTGGCAAAGTGCTGGGATCGAACTCGGGACCGTAGTTGGAAAGCAGAGATCTTACCAACTGCGCCAACCATGTCCGCCTATATAGCTATATATATCATATATATCATATCATATATCATATCATATCCTATCATATCATATCATATCATCATAACTTGAAAAGTAAAGTGAAAGTTTATTCTGACAGTTAAGTTATATTCAAAGGTTTTCATTAGAAAACTAGACGGTATTCCGGCTCTGAGAAGAATGTAAGTCGTGCTCTCCTGATATAGTGTGCTAGCTTAATCATGAACAGCACAGAATTGAAGGTGGGGAAGTTTTCTCAATTTTTTTAAGTATAAAATCTACAAAACACAAATAAAGATTCTTTCGAGATCAATTTGATCAAGGTACAGTAGTTGCAAAAATGGTAGAATTATTAGATTGGTCTATTATAAACCAAACTCTAAAACCTATTAAAAATAACTTCCGAACTTATACCTTCAGATAAAAAACGTTCCATAAAGGTCAAAAATTATATTTTAAAGATTTAATCATTAGTGAGGATATTTTTGCAAAAAAAATTTTTAACGTGGCGATATATGTATCGTATATTGTAAATAAAGAATCGTAGTTTAAAGTTTATGTATATTTTGTTGCTTGTTGTGTTATTAATTCTCTCTAAAGCTACTCAGTGAAATTCGAGGAAAAATAAAATTTATGTTTTGTTTGTTTGTATGTATGAATGTATATATCAGCAGGTGCTCCCAGTAAAATATGTTGAGCACTGTACAATTAGATGCCTTAAATCAATAATCGTACTTTAAGTGATTTCATTAGAGAATAAGCTAAACGCTGAATGTTTATTCTATAAGTAAACTTATTCTGAGACACATGTTTATGATAAAAGTTGCAACGCCGTTGTTTTCCAAAGACTGTTTTCTTTTTGTTGTTTTCTTTTCATTCTCAAATGTTCTTTAGTAATAGTTGTTTAGAAAGAGAACTAAAAAGTATGCGTACTTCTTATGAAGTTAAAACATTTCCAAAATGAAAATACAATCGTACATATAGCTTCTTACGAATCTCACATACCCAGCCGTAGCGCTGAAACTGAATTTCAATATTGAGCGCAAAACCTTTTTTTTTCAGTTTCTGGCAATTGCTTTCTAGTTGCTCATTTTTTGGTTGGTCGCTAGAAGCCTCTCTTTCTAAGCATGATCACGACTTGGATAAAACTGCATGCCGACCTCCATGTTAAATTGAAATGTAAGGAAATCTGGAGGAATATCTGAACGCAATTATTTGATAACTCTTAGCTGTTTTGAAGCATTTTGAATAGAACAAAATATGAAAATACCGACAAAATTTGGAAGTTAGCCTAATTTAGTTTGAGTTTTTTTTTGTGTATGTGTTTTAGAAAACGTGTTACCTGGAAATAAGATGTTTTCCATGTTGACAATCAAATTACCACGGTTTTACCACAAGTTTATCTTCAGACACTTGGGCATCAGCTATACCACATTTCGTCCACGACCTTTTTATAACGATTCGTCGTTGGATATAGTCTAACCATGGAAATCAATGAAATTAATCGTGTTACACTCTTAGTTACCTAATAATAATCAATATAGAGCTTTTGTAACATTTCCGGCCTTTTTTATTCCGTGGAAGCAATAGGTGAAATCGTATATAGCGTCATTTTAAGCTGAAATATCAGCAAATATGGCTCCGCAATATCTAAGAACAAATCCGTGACTGTTGTAACCAATAAAAAATAGAATCAAAACTGGAAAGTTAAGATTCAAAAACGTAAATTTGATACGACTTTATCAAATCAAATAATTAGGCTGGATACATTCCCTAAAATTTAGACTGTGAATCAGTGTCTTTCTTCAACAGAAAACCGTTGTTCTATAATCTTAGACTTATCCATTTCAGCTTGTTATTTTTTTGCAATATTTTAAGTATAAGCAATATTCATATTTCTTTTTGTGTGGGAAAAAATATATGAACTTCGGCTTTGATACAATACTGCCTGTTGTATCACTGATTAGCTGTAAAACGATTTTGAACGTTGTTTTACCTGAAATAAGTTGACACAGTTGAAGTAAATGATTTAGTAATACTAATAGTATGAATTGTTTACAGAACGGGTTTAAAGATAAGAATGTTCTTTCTATTGTTGTGTTTTTTTGGCTTTCTGTATCTGAAAACAACTTTAAAATCATGATTGCTACATGCAGTTGATGATATTTTCTAATAAAGTTTTGTTTAGAGTCTCGGTTACATATTGTGGCCGTATTTGATAGGGATCAACAATACCCGTGTTTGTGACATAGCACTCATTTCACAGTAATAATATTGCTTTGCTTTGGGCGCAATTTTCTATAAATGGACCATAGAAGAACTTGCCAAGCCTTTATACAAGAATAACAAGCTGAAGTGATGCTATCGAGTTTTTGGCGTTAAGTGGGATCAATAGGAATGCGAAGTAGCTTGAAATTATTTTTGTATGTCAATGTTAACATTGCGGCTTGAGACTACACGTCTTTCAGATAATTTCTATTCCACTTCATCATCAACTGTTCAACCTGTGGCTTAGACTAGAAGTATGATTACGTGACAATACTTTACTTGAATTGTATAGCATTAAAACGGAAAATTGATTAAAAAAGTAAAATATCGTATCTTACTTTCGATACTGAAGAGTTGATCTGCACTAGAGAAGGACATGGATAGAGTTTCGTGACATGCCAGTCCTGACAAGAAATCGCTCATTGTCAACGCAAAATGTTTTGATGGTTCAATGTTAGATTGGTTGGCCGAACTCGGAGCTAATAATGACAATTAGAAGTTACTTGATTTCTACATCGTTTTCAAAACTACGGTATCAGCCGATAAGAATAAATATCCCGATGACGTCATTAAAATGGCTGGGAACGTCGTTTAGGCGCCAAGTCACCGGCATACAGACGTGCGTTTTTAATTTTTCACATAGGACGGTCGAACTTGTAATATATATTTAGATTTTGAAAATTCATTTACAAATTTCTTGTCCTGAAAAGCATTTGCATGTGACGCTAAATATAATAACAATGTTGATGGTTTTAAAACTATTTTTTCTCTTCCATCTCACGATTCTTTAACAGTAAAACCAAAAAAGTAGATAATGTTATATTAAATGTATAGCATAACCCTCTTTCACTTGTTTTGGTATGGTGCTAGTTTGGCTGTCTTCACTACACTCTTGATGATAGTCGCATTTATCTTCAAGGCAGAAAAAGATGATTACGCGGCAACTTAACCATAACCAAAGCACTGATAAAATACACGCTTTCCTCTATAAAAACCAGTAACTTTCGGCTGAGGCTTAGGCTGCATGTTCTTAAATTTTTGGCGATTTTAGCCTCAAGCTGGTCTTAAATTGTTTCTATTTCCTGATATTTCCAAGAAGTGGATCAGTTGGCCGGGACAGTAAAAAGAATTACAGAAGAAAGTTTTAAACTACCACGAACAACTGAACTCCCGGTATTTACACTGTTCTATATTTACCTATTCTGGATTTTCCGGCACTTCGACCACAGATCAAATGTATACAGATCCGACAGAATCTACGTTAAAAATTTTAGCACGAACTTAGTATGTAAACTTCAATATTTGTACAAGGATTTGATACATTTCTTAGATTTTTCTGATCAAAATTTTAGCCTACCGCTTGTTCTTAGCCTGTTCTTTATTTTTGGACAAATCTCAGCCTGAATGTATACCTATAGAATCTCATCGACTTGCTTATGTTTTTTAGGTTTCACCATAGTTTTGTTTAAATCTAGGTTATATGATTAATTGCTACCTCAAAAAAGCACTTCGTTATATTTTAGGGTGCAAGAAAATTTAGATGATGTAGTTTTTTAATTAAGATTAATGTATGCTTACATCTGAAACAGCAACGAAACTATGAAAGTGAATCATTCTATCAAAAAGATTTTATTTTTACTAAACTTGGAATCTGACAACCAAAAAGCTTGGACAATAATGAATGCTCTTTTTGTCCGTGGTTTCATTAAATGCCAAGGGGCTGATTTAAAATTCTTGATTTAAAATCCCATTGAGAGGAAAAAATTGCCTTTTTTTACGTTTTGTTTTGATTTTTCTCGGAACGCCGCCAGATTATCGTAGTTGGCAAGACTCCAGTCTACGTGAGGGAAACTCGAGTTTGATTCCCGGTCGGACCAACACTCAGGGTCTTAAAATAATTGAGAAGAAAGTGCTGCATTTGCTCCAACATCTGCAACTGTTCAAACTTTTAAGTCGGATAAGGATGTTAAGCCGTAGGGAGAGAAATATCTTCGATCATGTGTATGTCGGTGGCTGCGCACCGTGTAAAAGCTCTCCGCCCTGCCACCAATTACAGTTGTAGTAGGCCATTGGGCAGCTATAAAACACTTGACAACTAAATAATGCCGCTATTAAAATCGCTGTCATTGTGTATTTGTAAAGGATTATAACTTTTATCTTTCGTAAACCCCTAATATTGTGTCTACAATCAGTTACGTCACAATCTAAACTAGGAATTTTGAAAAGGTTTGCGTATTAATTTGGAAAGTAATTTGTATTTCGAAACATTCAAAATGAGCAGTTCTTTTTCATTTGTTTTATGTTAAGGTTGATATACATATATATATCGTTTTTTGTTTAGTTTCTTATCATATTTGCTTCTGATGCTGTTGCTTTAATTGCTAGAAAATCTAGTTACGTGCCCTGAATGGAATAGCATTTTTTCATACTAGACACACAATTTCTTTTAACGCCACCATCAAAAACGTTTTTAACTTGAAAAGCGTGAGATTTCAAGTTCTTTAAATTGGAGAAAATACAATTTTTCTAACAAGGCAATCATCAACGTTCTTTTTACCAAAGGAACTATTAGAGTTACTAAAATAATAATCTTTTGAATAAAATTAGATGGCATAATTATTAAATTATAATATGTATCTAATATCTAATAATTATAAATCTTAAAGTCGTTTAAAAGATATCAAAAAGTATTTAGAAACCTTAAACGATCTGTCTATAAAATAGTAGAAAAGGAACAATTATAGAAAGGTATATAAATCAATTTTTATGGATTTGTTTCACTAAAATAAAACTTATGCTTCTTTTTTTATTGATTATTGTTCACTGAAGTTTCCCAGACCAATGTTAAATTTTATATTGATCACTATATTTGTTTTAAAGAACAATCTTTTTAAAACGAAGCTCAAGGAAATTTTGTATGGTTAATCCGGACTACTTATCATATTATTCCATATTGCCCGAGAACATAAACTGGCACGAAAATAAAACGTGGCAGAAAATAATTTTCTTAACATCAAAGACTTAATCATTTGATATCCCTGTCGAATTGTCCACCCCATCACATGAAATGTCTCATTAAAACTGACACTTTTTTTATAACAAAACCTCTTACTTCAGAATGTTTGATTTGTTGTTTCAGTTCGATGTAGGCCCAGCAATCTGTGTCATCAGATCTCAGAGACTCCACGAGTAGTATATTTATCGCTAAATCTGTTCCCAGTTCGTTGCTAAGGGTTTACAAACACGTTTTTTTAAAAGAACCGACAAGTTTTTTCCGAGTGTCATTGTTCTTAATATTTTGGAGATTTCAAGCTTAAATTGTTCTTAATTCTGTTCTTATTTCTAGCAGCTCCAATTGAGGAAAAATACAGTTAAAACAATCAAGGCATAACAACACGTTGCGCCTTGCATTTAAGAATAAATGTGAGACACCGCGAGACTTCTTGTCTTTAATATTGTGTTCCTATATTATAATGTATGAGTTTTAGCGAAGTCTCCGTACGTGAAACATTTTCATACTGATTCAGAGACTCAGCCTGAGATTGTTCTTAAATTGTTCCTAAGTTTTGGTCAATTTGAATCTCGTTGTTCTTACAAACTTGTTCTTGTAAAAAAGCGAGTATTCTATATGCACAGTTTACTGCTTTAGCTATGAAGACGAGTACTTTGAATTAAAGTTTGATAAAAGAGTTATCGTTCCGAAGCGAGAAGGGACAAATACCAGAATTTCAACGCCTCCCGCTTGCTTTTTAGGGAAGAAAATTGTGTATTTATTCGTCTTTATTTTTCGTGTTACTATCTAAAAAAGTTTGTTAATTGCTATTCATATAAAAGCTTTTTTATGAGAACTAAAACATTTTATCGAGGCTCATTGTTCTTTATTTTGAGGATATTTTAGCTTCAATTTGTTCTTAATTTCTTCTTATTCCTGTGAAAGGTTTGAATTTTTTTGTCAACTCTTGTACAGTATTGTTGAAACATACAGGTGCAATAGTTGAAACTGATAATGTTTAGTATTTTCGATTTCCAACATTAGTATCAACACATACTACAATCTGATTGGCTCCCTAACCACGGGCTATTCGTGATAGACCGAGATGACGAGTTTGCGAAAACAGTGGTGGCTCCTTCGCGTTTTGTAGAAGTGTCAAATGACTATTTACAAGAGCTTCTAGATAGTTCAATACCTGAGAAGACAAAAAAAACTTCTAAGTATGGAAAGAAAATATTCAATGGTAAGTTACAAGCATTAGAAAACAGACATATTGCTACTTTTTCATACATTTTTTACCCACACAAACTCGCGGTTTTTGAATTTTGGTAATGTGATGATACACTGTAATTCGAGTGTTTGATTTTTTTAGTCAAGGCGACACTAAAACCAAGGAGTAAAAGAAGAAATAAAATCGTCGAAATATAAATTATGCTAACTAAGATCACATATCCAAACTATGGTCATAGTTATGATTTCTTTTGTTTTAACTTGGTGAATTATTAATGCGTTTGAGAATATTCCATGAAAAACTGTATTTGTGACAATAGCACGTCGGTGTATATAATACTGAAGAAATGTGGTGAAACAGTGCTTCTGTGTTTTGCTGTGTACATTGCTAACGTAAATTTCAAGGCTGTTTTTGAATCAATTTATGAATTTTAAATTGACAAAAGTTTATAGTTGTTCTGAGGATGCTCAATGTATTTACCTGTTGATCTGCGACGCTTCAAGGATCTTTGACTAGTCTTCTTCGCTGTGATACCTGACCGAAGAAGACGAGTCAAAGGCCTTTTTTGATACGTCGTAGATCAACAAACAAATTCATTGTACATCCCATAACAAACGAAACTTTTACCAATGCAAATTTTAAGATCCATTAATAGAAACATTCTCGCTTTCTCTCGACCTCGGTTTGAACTTATTTTTAATTTTTGGCCATCAGTCTGAGCCTCGTTATAAACTTGACGTTTCGTATGCTACTCAACATACATTTTCAAAAGTATGAATCCGTTACAATTTTTGAAAAACTATTTATACAGTACAAATGGGGATCTGGAAACTGTCTAAATTAAAGTGACACATAGAAAAGCTATACTAATACAATAAAAGCTTTTCACTGCTAACATTTACATTCAATGCTGGCTGTAATTCTTGAATAATTAAAGTCTCCTTAATTTTACAGTGAGCCTCGTAGTTCTAAAAAAACGAGTACAAAACATATTATTACTTCTTACTCTAACAAAATCCTTAACAAGAAGATGAAAACTGTTTTTATACAAATCCTTTTATCAAGACCATTGTAATCACGAAAACTGTTGCATTTTCAAATAATCAACTCTTAGCAACAGTAAGTTTTGAGATGATAATATTTTGTTGTGTGCTTAGTCTCCTAACAAAATCTTATTCCGGAAACATTTTAGTAATATTATTAGAACGGTGCAGTGATATCATGATTTTTTTTTCTTGCAAAATGATATTTATATTTGTATATTATAAAAATCTAGAAATTAGAATAAACAAGATTTGAAAGCCTTTATGTGATTTTATTTTAGTTGAGAAGTCCGTCTTTAGACGTCAATGAGTCAGTAGGTTATGAGTTAGGGTTACGGTTAAAAGTTCAAGGTTGGGGTTAGGGTCAGGGTTTGGCTAGGGTTATCTTTACGGTTAGGACTAAGGTTGGGTTTGGGTTGCAGGTGTTTAATTTCCTGAAGGGTTAAACGTTTTTTAAAACTCCTGACTCATTGAGTCAGACCTTCAATCACCATGTCCAATAAATGATATTTTAACGCTCAGAAATTTTAATCGAATAGCCTGCTATTCAGTCTTATATAAACACTGAGTGCTGCGACAACACCATTGTGTTACAGTGACAATGCTGCTCAATTATTGGCATTTTAAAATATATTTGTGTTCTTAGTGTAAATTAAAAGGAAAAGTGGAGAAATGGATCGTTGCATGTAGAGCAGTTTTCATGCACACCCGAAGTATAACTTTGGTGTACCATACTAGTACTGGCTTGATCATTCTTTCAGTATAGCATTTTCTTTTCTGTTTTTCAGTGGAGTCAGTATCAGAATATATTACACTTAAGTTCTTACATCCACTGATCGCATGTTTTATGTATACCGACATGCTATTAACGGTATGCCTTGCATGTTCGCTGCTAGAGACATCATGTAAAAATTATAATAATAGTACTACTACTAATGCTACTACTACTGCTACTATATTACTACTACTACTACTACTACTACTACTACTACTACTACTATTACTACTACTACTACTATTACTACAACTAGTAATACTACTACTACTATTATACTACTACTTCTAATAACAACAATAATAGTAATAATAATAATAATAATAATAATAATAATAATCAAAGCTCTTTTACATTTTGCCAGCCTCTATGCACTAACAATTTTGACAATATCTTTTTGGAAGTTGAGGAATATTTTAAAAGATGAATTTTAAGACGAGATTTAAGGTTACCGAGATATATTTTGATATGAAGTGGTAGTCGGCTCCATGCAGAGCCTTGGAACAATAATCAACAGAGAATGCATGGTCATCGTAGGTCGCTGAGGTACATTTAGGAGCAGACAGGAGGCTGTGGTTGTTTAGGCAGATTTTGTTGGGTGTGGAGGGTAGCCCTTAAGAAACGCCGTAGTGGGCTAGCAGTTGAGATGCTGATAGAGTGGTATCAATAACTACTCGCTGCGATCGATTTCTGAGGTATGAGTTGAACCAACTGAGCACCGTGCCAGTGAATCTGAACTGAATTCTGAGTTTAAGAACTAAGATGTTGTGCTCTATGTTATAAATAGTTGACGACAAGTTAATCACAACGAGTACAACTTCTTTGTTGTTATCAATGACGCGCAAGATATCGTTATGCGCACGCAGCAAAGTGGATTCCGTGCAATAGGATTCTTTGTAGACAGATTGAAGACTCGGCGGAGGTTACTTTTGACCTAGTAATTGCGGGAGTATCCAGCCACAACTCGTTCTAGCGCTCTGGGCCCACTAGTTCAAGGGCCGGTTAAGTTTAACCCATGGTTAAGCAAAAATTCATACAGGAATTTCTTCTCTAAAAAAAGGTAAACGGATATTTATGAATACTGATTGGATTTTTCTAGGAAAAGTCTTGTTAATCCTCAAATTACAGCCAAAATCTTTTCTTCTTAAATTGGAAACAAGATCGCGGGTTAAACATGTAACCCTGGGTTAGTGCTAATCGGCTTTTGAACAGGTTGGCCTTGGACACTAAAGGTAATATCTAGTAATTAGGCAGTAGTTACCAAAGTGCTTCTAGTTTAGAGAGGTGTTCTTAAAAACTGGTGATATTCATCCTTCTTTGAATTCCTTGGGAAGGATTAGGGATTTTATAGCTTAAGATGAATTTATAATAGCGGTTATGTCTGGTAGATCTGTGTCAAGACATAGATGCCTTTAGAGTCTTGCCGGGTATGGATTGGATAAAATGCAGCACAGGATTTAGACTGCGCAGTAACAATAATGTTACGCACCGTTTCTAGAGATTTTCTGGAATTCTGTAGAACTGCTGTGGCACGTACGAATACAAGGATAATCACGGATACGGTGTTGCCGCAGTTTTTCACGATGTTTACAGATAGCATCCGTAAACGGACAGATAAATTTCCCTTCCATTCTTCGGGAGTAATTCGTTTCTCACGTTTGGTAGACACTTTTACAACGGGTATCTTATGTTTGGTAGACACGTTCACAAGTACATACTTATACACGTCTTAGATTTTAAGATGTGAAACGGTTTAACATTGTTGAATACAAAGAAATGTAAATAGCCTCCAGGAACTAAACATTCGATAGTACGTCAATCAAACGCTAGAAAAATATTTACTTGAATAGATACGTTTTCATTTGATGTGAAGCAAGAAAAATAAACTTTGGTCAACTAATATAATATAAGTTACTTGACGTAAAAACCTATTTTGATATCATTGTTATGTTTAAAATGTGCAAAACAGAAAACATATTTATCACGAATTATGTTATATTGTAAAAGAACTAGTAATTTCAGCTAGCCCTTACGTTTAAGTTTTTCTTATGGCAAATGCCAAACGTTTTTTCTAGAATTTGTTTTGAAACAAGCAATAAAGGTTAGGATAAATATCTTGCCGGTATTTTCTTTAATGTTGTTTGAACATTAATCTGGTTTATTAAATTATGATATATTTATAATTGGTAGAAGAAAAGAAATAAACAAATAAATTTGAATTCTGTAGAGGTTGAATTGGCCTTCATTAGAATGTTAAAAATATCTCGGATCTATACACGCTATGCAAAACGAGCGATTTCTTTAAAAGACTGGTGACGAGTTTGCACGAAATTGAGGCCGGTCAACTTTGCATTCACGCCATTTTGACGATTTAGTGTTGTGAGATATGATGTAAGACTGTTTTTCCTTGGAAATGATCACAAACTCACAGAATTATAAAACAAGAGCTTTATTTTAGGCTGATAGAACAAAATGGTGGAACAGCAATGACTGACTGACCTCGATTTCGTGCAAACTCGTCACCAATCTCTTTATGAAAACGTCTCGTTTTTGCATAGCATTTATACAAACCATACTCAGAAAATCTGAGCCCTTGACAGGATTTTAAATACTATGACGAACCTAACACTACTGTCGATAAAAAGTATATAAATCTTTCGAGCTTTTGCCAATTAGCGTTATCAGCAGGGATAAAAGAGAAAATACATCCGCTAGTGTTTTATACTATCTGTGTGAAACCATGAAATATGTTTTGTAGCATAGTGAAAATTGACAAAGGGAAAACGATAAAAAAACTCGTTTCATTCGTCGTTTCTGGAAGTCCCTTGCATGTGCTGTCCACAAGAAAGATTGATAGATGATGGACTAAACATTTTGAAATATATTTCGAAATAAATTTTGTAACACTCCATCAACTCTCCTCTCATATTCAGTGTTTGTTGACACAGCCTGATCCTTTTATAGAAAGCCGCCTGGTTAGACTTTCGCATCTTCGAACTAAACCGTATAGGCCCAGGAGTAAGATCTTTGTAAAAGACCTCGAATCCTATTACTCTGTACTCCTTGGAACCTCACTAAATGTTCATAAGAAATACAAAATTTGGATAACATATGTATTCTGAAAAAAATATTCATACAATCTCTTGAATTATGGAAAAAGAACGTACATTAATAACCACGTCAAGAAACTTCCGTGATGGTAAAATAAAAAAGGGCAACAATTTCATCTCGGCAAGCCTGTTTCATGATTAACTCATTGACTCCATCTTCTATACTTGCTGTTACAAGCTTTTTCAACTTCCAACATGCAGCTTGTTATTTTAACTTCGGCCAAGTATATTTGCAGATGCAAAAAAGTGCAGTCAAAAAGTTGCAGGATGATATTTTCTTGCTCGTATTATTGTTATTAATTTACAATGTTTATGGCTTATTCATTTGCCATTGGTTGTTTTAAAAGCTTTTCATCTTGAAATTAACATTTATTGTTAAAAAGATCTTCCATAATGCTTAGGAGTAAAAAGATGATAATAAACTGCCATTTTAAAAGTACTCATGCCTTCAACAATGCTATTAATACTTTTGTCGCACAGAAAGATATTTTCTCCAAACAAAAATATTGCTGCTTCAAATGAACATTAGCGGACTAGGAACTTTTGTGTTGTGCGGTTTTGCGTCAGCAGACGTTTCTTTTAATGACAACTACCGAAAGCCAATATCTCTGAAGCAGAGTTTTTAGTAGGTTGTCTGTCTCCGTTTTTAAACTAAGTATTTTGAAAATTGTTTTAAAAAACAATTGCCATTTCGTGATTTTTGTCCTCAGACCTTTTACTAAATAACAGTTCTAATGTGTTAAAATTTATTTATACTAATAATACTAAGCTTTATCTGTTTGAATGCTAAATGATCAACGCACAACGTTTCATATAGAGTTATATTTTCAGTGGAACGAAATATGATAGACAATATTGCATAAAAGGAAAGCTCGACTGTTGCGAATATTTTGAGTAAGAAAATCTTTAACTATCCCTGAATCTTCTTCGTTCGATGTTTTAAGTAGTGGTTTGATCATGAGCTCCCTGTGTCTAGAATAAGGTTGTTTTCTGAAGCCTACTTTGCCGTTTGAACTGGAGGTAGCGCTATTTTTTGTGACTTCACTCTTAATCTTATATTCATAATGCTTCGAGAAAGCCAGCATGAGGTACATGAGTTAATTTTAAAATTTGTAATTGTGTTGAATGTTGAAATATGGATTATTGAGTTAATGCTGGCTTCATAGAGAAAGAAATTCCCAACGTCTTAGTACACGAACAGAATAAATTTTCCATCTGCTATCATGTTCTGTTTTTTAATTTTTGAACAAAAAAATTATATCAGGTGATGTGATATGGGACTGAATAGCTTTTGTTCAAAAGTTGAGGTTGCCTTCGTTGTGATATAGTCTTTGACTCTAAAACAAAACCACTTTATTTGCGTCTACTTATGAAGATTTTTAGATAACTCTGAATACATGAGAAACATCACTTACAAACAAAATGGCACTATCCACAAATTTCAAAAAAGAAACAGACCCGGGCAAGCAATGAAATCTATTTGAATCTAGAGGGTTGGAAAGGTTAATTATTTATATTTCGATGCCTATGAATTTTTTTAAATATAAATCTAAGGTAAAAATTTTCACAATAAATATATTTAAAAAAACAAAACCATTTTTTCAATCATTTCAGACGTTTGATTATCTTCAGTGAATACGTGAATGAAAGCAGGTTCCCTCAGAGATTTAAATATCAGAATTAAAACAAAACCTTGTTCATAATTATATTTCGCCTATTTTTTTCAAAACAAAGCTTGTTATTGTAATTGTGTAATTCCTTTGAAAAAGAAAACATTTGTTTTTTTAATGAGGGTTCGAATCGGCAATGTAAATATAACTTTCAAGAGTTCTTCCTTCGCACCAATGACTTGAGAGGGCAAGGAATTTCTATAAAAATGAGTTACCACTCCAGGATTAGCAGTGTTTGAGTTAAAAATTTGTTTTTTTCTCTTTATGCGAAATTAACGTATGTGATTTTAAAAGGAAATACCCCAAGAAAATACTTGGATTTCAGATCCAAACCGTACTTTTGACAAACGTTTTTATACGGACAGAGATCTTTTTCATCAGTTGCGACCATATGGAATTTTACATCTGAAAATTGGTGGTTGCCGGATTATGTTAGAAATACCGCTGGTTAAAGTAATTTTTTATAAAAGGTGCTAGACTTTAGAATACCCTGACACTGTCTTAAATGAAATGGTGATTTATTCTGAGCATTCGTCGTTCTCTAAAAACAAATGCGCAGAATCAGTACTATAGCAATAGTGTCGGGGTAATCTAAAGTTGCTCCAAAAAAAGTCGCTGTACTCCTTTCCGTACACAAAGTAAAGTTGTTATATAATCGTGTTTTTGCTTTATTACCAAACTGTGATCATGACCCTTACTAATTAATTTATCATTTTGCACCGAAAAGGTACTTTATTGTTCTAGATTAATCCAGTGTTTCTTAAAATCATAAATGTTTGCTTAAGTACCTATCTACACTACTAAATTATAAATGCTGTGTGCGGATGCAAAATACATCTTAATAAAAATAACTGACTATGAAATACTTTATGTCTTCAGTGTCTATTTATTGAGGCCAAGTTAAATTCCAAATTAGAATTTGGTTAATAAGCGAATATCAATAAACGTATGTAAATTCAGCTTGTGTGAATTGCTTTACAGAACTTAAGCTGAACAATTTATTCCATGCCGACGTTAGGTGCGATGCAAAATATATAGAGGATATTACACGGTGGCGCGAAGATATGAATTTTATTTTCGAGTGGCAAAACAATATTTTACGAACAA
>JAOTRI020099690.1:0-14338 GCA_028564885.2 Zoanthus sanctaehelenae
AGGTCTCCGTCCACCTTAGAGTGGTAAGAATGGTGTCCCCAATTAGTAGGCCTTTGGCCGGCTAGAAAGACTTGACACCTAAATATAGTCTTAATTATTAATTTTATATTGTTATTATTTATTATTATTATTATTATTATTATTATTTATTATTCAATCTACTCACCATGGCGACCAAAACGATCGCAGCTTGGAGTGCTGTATCTGTTACATTAAAAACCTCTAAAGCTGTCATAATTACCGTTCTTTGAAATCTTTAATATATTCTTCAAATTATACTCTAAGAAATGAATTATATTTTCAAATATTTGGTATGTTTGATTCGCCTTAGTATAAACAGACAGGATTTCATTTGTATTTATTCTTTTTGTTTCACTTTATTTTGACTTTGTAGTAACATAAATTATATTATGAGTTCTCACTATTTTCAATACATCCATACATTTATTGGCTACCTGGCATTTTTAACTCTTAGGTTATTTCGGGCAGCCAGCGCCCCTATCATTGGCTGTACTATTGTTATAATTTTTTTATTTGTTGTGTTTTGTGGGGTGAAATAAAGTGTTCTTCTTGTTGTTGTTATTAAATGAACTTGGTTTTCTTTATAATTTAGTGATCCGGATGTGAAATGTTCTCCTGTTATGGAGGTTGAAGCTGAAGTATCTATTCAGGTAAGTTAGAAGTCCAGCAACATTGCTATCAAAATAGGTTGAAGCTTGATTTTCCTTTTTATTCTAACGTGCCTTATGACAATCTGGCCCACTGAACTGACGATGGGCAAGGAGCGTGTTCAAGCCTAGTGCTTTCTAATAACCAAATAACAACAAAGCTAACTGGTGCACATATTGAATTTCCTTCAATGGAAGAAAGTAGAACTGCACGCCAACTTTCACCTCTAACTCCTTAGACAACTCTTGCCCAACTCTACCTCTTACTTCCCGCCTTCATACAGACTAATCACAGCTCTCACCATTACCTCTGGTACACCTCTCTTCCTCATTGCCCACTACACTACTTTCCTCGGGACTCGGTCAAATGCTTTTTCAAGTTCAACGAAACACATACCCAACTTTTTCTCTTTCTCTTAAAATACTCCTCTCGTAACCTCAAAATAAACATTGCATCTACCGTTCCTTTTTCTGGCATAAAACAAAATTGCATCTCGTTCACTTTTACTACACACCACAATATTTTTCTAGCTCCTTTTCTACAATTGTCTTTGCATGCTCTAACAAATTTACACCCCTATACGCCGCACAACTCATTGCGTCCCCTTTCCCCTTAAAAATAGGTACGAGAATACTCAGCGCCCACTCAACCGGTATTCCATTTCCATCCAACACACCTTGACACAGCTCCATCATCACACCAATCATAATCTCCCCACTTGTTGCTTTCATTTCAACACTTTCTTCCAAGGGTCCAGTATCCTTTCCCGTTTCATTTTTTTTATTTCGCCTTCACCACTTCTTCTCGACTAACCCTCTCAACTGGCCCTTCAACCAATTCTGCTTTCACGTTCTGATCCCACTCATTCCCATGTGCTCTTTTCAGACTTTCCCCCTGTTTTTCTCACTGAAATCAAGCCTACCATCATTACCATGCATCTTCCTCCCTCAACATCTTTCCCAACTTTTTTTATAGACCTCAATCTTAAACACTTTGTTTGGATGCTTACTCAGCTCCTTCAGCTCTCGCTCCGCTGCCTCCTTCATGGCTTTCAATACTACCTTTTTGTTGGATTCTTCATGTTCTTATTCCTAGCCTTGTTCGCCTCAGTTCCACTTTTACACATCTCTTATATGTGCATCCTTTTCTCTTGCCATCGCTTCCTTCACATCATCGTTCTTCCACAATGCGTTTCCTAGATCCCTCAATCTTAATAATAAACATCATCGCCTAAGTCATCACTCTCCAGCTGAAACTTATCATCCTCATAATAAACATCATCGCCGAAGTCATCACTCTCCAGCTGAAACTTATCATCCTCATAATAAACATCATCGCCTAAGTCATCACTCTCCAGCTGAAACTCATCATCCTCATAATAAACATCATCGCCTAAGTCATCACTCTCAAGCTGAAACTCATCATCCTCATTATAGCAAACATCATCGCCTAGGTCATCACTCTCCAGCTGAAACTCCACAACGTCTTCAAGGACTCGTCAGCTCTTGGTATTTTGTAATCACGTGGGTTGCGTCTATCCGCTTGGGCTTATGAGCGGCAGTTTACAGAGTTCTTTTTTTCAATTTAGTAGGATTGTTTTTGCACATCTCTTTATATAAAGAACAAGATAAGATCCTTAGAAGGATTTGTGGAATTTGTTTTTTGATAAGTTTCATTTTTAATTTGAAACAGGAATTCAACTTCGATTTATCTTTGATCGTACTGTGAACCAGTAATAATTGACTATCAACTTCATCTTTTTTGAATTTTTGTTTCTGTTTTAAATTACGTTATATAAAGATCTTTTATATTTTGTATTTATACAATTCTCTAAATTCACACATCTCTTTATATGCTCATCCTTTTTTCTTGCCATCGTTTCCTTCACATCCTCGTTCCACTACCACGTGTCCCCTCGACCTCTCTTTCCTTTTTTCACATTATAATAAACATCATTTCCTAAGTCATCACTCTCCTGATGAAATTCATCATCTTCATTATAATAAACATAATCGCCTAAGTCATCACTCTCCAGATGAAACTTATCATCCTTAATTATAGTAAACATCATCGCTTTCCAGATGAAACTCATCATCATTATAAAAAATATCATCGTCTGAGTCATTACTCTCCAGATAAAACTCATCATCTTCATTTTAATAAATATCATCAGAATTTATTTGCTAAAAATAGTGTCCTTTCAAAGAAATATAATTACAGTGTCAAAGTTTCAAGTATTTAAGAAATGCTCTTTAAAAGTCATGTTAGCATGCTCAATTGTTATTAATTTTGATACGCATTTACGAGTTATTGAGTAGCCCGTGTCCTTTTCTGTTTTTCAGAGAACTGGTGGCGACAGAGGTGCCGTCGGCAAGCCACCATTCAATACTCAGTCTTCAATTTTGGAGAAAGGTATACTTGTGGAATCATGGGATAGTCACAGTTTGCCATAGAGTTTTCTAAAACTTAGAATGCTGAAGCTACAATTTATTGCATATTTTGTCTTGGTCTTTATACTTCTTGTTTATAGAAGCAAAAATGGACATTTTTATGTTTCAAGAAGATATGCAGGTCACGACTTGATATGAGCTGCATATTATGTTTAGAACGAAGAGCTAGGCAAGTTCTGTCCATCTTTATAGATATTAATGTTGACCGCTTTTAGTGCTTTTATGGGTAATAGATATTAGAGCAAGACATAACTATAGAAAGCTGCTGAAAAGATATGGTATTGGTCCCAAAAAAGCTAGTAAAAACTTGTTATATTTTCAAGAGAACAAACTTTAAACTAGTTTAAGCCTTTCAGTCCCAGTTGTATTGCTAAATTCTCCCAACTTGCTTCCATACTTTTCATTGAGCAAGTTTGAGAGAATTTTACTTTTAATCTTTTGTGGTTTCATTTGTTTGATCAATTCTCATTTTCTCATTACCAAATGTCTTATTTTGTATGTTTTTTATAAAGAGAAGATGGATGTTGGTAACTAACTGGTACTGAAAGGGTTAAGGTTGGGGAAAAATTTCCGCAACTTCAAGAATATTATCACTCTAACTTTGTACCATTGTAAAAGTTATAAAATAGAAAATAATTATTTTATTATCGTAAAGAATTTTGTATATTTAGTTGATTGTATATTTTATCGTTCATTTCAGTTCCCAAGCGATTGCACAAGTTGTTTGGTAGCCGGGGTGAGGTCTCTGATGCAGAGGTAAGTCAACCCCCTCCCCCCCTCCTTTCCCCCATTTTGGACTAGGTGGTGAAAACACTGCTACATGCAGCGGTTCTCATACTTCTTATTTTGTTTACGTTATCTGAATAAATTGGCAAGTAGGCAGAGAAGTTCACTAGGTGCCAGCTCACTTTGAAAGCCCTTAAATCAAATTTTATACCATCTCATTAAATTGTGATTTCCTTTAGCAAGATATTGCGTTCTTAAATTGATTTTTTTTGTCATTTCATTTCATTTGTTTTGTTATTGTTTTGATCTTACATCCGAGTAATTACATTTTTCAGGAAAAAAATGTTTAGAAACAGAATTTTAATTCATTTCGAATATAGCCGCAACATCAAACTTTTAAAGAAAACAGCAATGTTTAAGCAAAATTTGGAATTCATTTTTTCCTACATGCTCTTCTGCTTTTTTATCCAGTTGCTTCCTATTAGTTTCAGATATGTAGTCCACGATCTTTGCTATGCAGTTGCTTCCTATTAGTTTCAGATATGTAGTCCATGATCTTTGCTATGCAGTTGCTTCCTATTAGTTTCAGATATGTAGTCTACGATCTTTGCTATATGCTGTTGCTTTCCCGGAATTGATCACTTTTAGTTTCAAGTTTTTCATTAGGATATAGATCTGGGTTAAACGGTTTTTGTAAGACATAATCTTGATTTTCATTCCTTTAGATTTCTGCAGTCTCGCACAGTAGAGAATGCTTGTTGAGTACAATTCAATGACAGTAATCTTGTTTCTATATTTAGAAAATCACAGATGCACCGGAATCAGAGAGTTCAGCAAACGATCAGGTGAAAACATACTTTTTAAAATCAAGTCTCTTTCATTGCTGATATATTTAAATCTTATTTGGAGCTGATGAAGTTGTGGTAGAGATGGTAGTGGTGGCTGTAGTAACAGTCGAAGTGTTTTTGGTAATTGCAGTAAAAAGGGTAAAAGTAAAAGTTAATTAGTATATGTAACCAAACCGTAACGAGTTCAATATGGAATTAATTTGCTCAAATGTGTTTTAAAAAGCATCGAAATTGCGTGAACCCGTTAGGTCGAACCCAGTTTGAGCTTTTTTGAAACACACAAGTTCAAATTCATTCCATATTGAACGAATAAAAGGTTCGATCACTTGCTAATCATTTACATGAAAAGATTATGAGAAAGTGCCGGAGAAAAAGCAAAACGTGACAGTGACAACGTCACAGTTTACGGTAAACCGCAGTTGATAATGAAAATCGCTTCAACTTCGTTGTAAATTTTAAAATTTGTGATTTGTAAGAATCATCTGTTGAAAATAATTCTGTAGCCACGAAAAGACAAACAAGTTTCAAGTGTTATCGAATTAGGAGTTCATTCAAAAAACATTTTCCCATTCGGAGTTTGCTGGCAGGAGACGTGCTGGATAATACGCAGTTTAACTGAATATTTTTACGTCAACAAAGCATTTCACATAGTCATCTACATGGCGTTACTCTTGCATGTATTTTCCTTCTTCGTGTTTAATATATTTTAGTTATATTTATTGTTTAGTTTGAATACCAAATCTAATGAAACACCATTTTGTTGGTTTTCAAGATCTTTGAAAATTTTTACCTCGTCATAGAAACTTCTGCATTTTGATTGGCTTATTAGCCTTGTATTGTTAATTATCTAATTAGATTTAAATGTTTGAGATTGTAATTGCACGAAATTACTAAGTACTGTAATTGCAGTACTCTTGGTCAATCAGACCCAAGTAATTTTTTCATGTATATGATTAGGCTTGTAAACCTTTTATATTTTCAAAGACAAGTGACGACAATTTAATGATTATCTACTCGTTGTTTCTTTATCAGCAAGAGCAGTGGGAAAGTGAACTACTAATGAAACAAATCGACTTTACCAATTGCCAAATCGACCCTTCACCGTTCCAACTTGTGGAAAGGACTTCATTATCCAAGGTGCTGTTAGTGTTTTAGTATTGTGCCATAATTTATTCTTGTAATTGTACATTTTCAGATATACATCGGTAGAAAGTATGTAGTCATGCTAAAAGTCAAGATTGTTCTTACTGTAATGTCAGTTCTGTGTTACTGGTCAATGAGCCCTAAATGCCGTTGTAGGCTAGAAAGTCAGTATTGTCGTTTGAATGAATCTATGTCATAAGTCAGTTCTGTGTCTGTAGTCAGCCCTAAAACAAGTTGTAGCTTAGAAGTCAGTAATGAGAGAATCTACGACGTAAGTCAGTTGTAGGTCAAAGGTCACTCTAGATGGATTGTTTTCATTTGAATTCCTATTAGGCCAGAAGTTAGTACAGTTTTAGCGATCACTCGAAATGAACTCGCAGTCAGTCTGTAGTCTTTCGGTGGGTAAACAGTACATTTATAACCTACACTCTTTCGTCGCAAAATGTAGGGAGGTGAAACTGATGTTGCTTGGTCTGTCTAGTGCTACTGAGAACATAACTTCGATCAGAGTCTTTCTACTTTCAGTTATGTAATTGCTTGAAAAGAGCGTTAGAACACTACATGGAATGGTAGCCATCAATAGCCCACCATAGGTCCAGCACAAACCTGTTCAGAAAACCATGAAATTACACCAACTAAAACTCCTTCCCCTGCAATCTAACTATGATTCTTATAAATTCAGTTTCTGGCCCAGGACTATTAAAGACTGGAACGCTCTTCCAAATGAAATATTCAATATAACTAATTCACACCGCTTCAGATCTTCCCTCATGTAAAGTCAGTGCCGGCCGACCACTTGCATAATGTCCCTGAAGGATTTTGCAAGATAACTGATGTAGATGTAGAACATCTTAAATGGATAAAATTTGCTGTATGTATAAAATCATGGCACTAGTTTATTTATTTTAAAATTCAAGTCAGCAATGAGTACAGAGAAGGCTGTATATCAGCGATCAGTCAAAATAGGTTTTGTAGTAGAATCAGTTGTTAAATCAGCGGTCAGCCTATTTGGATTCTGTAATCAATCACTTGATAATTAGCGGTCACTCTGAACGACTTATTGTGCGCGGAAGAAGCATTTTTGGTATTTGTGATTCATAATATTAAGAAGTATTTAATCCCCATAAAAATTTGTGCAATGTCGAATTTGATTGTATTTCCGATGAAGCGAGCAAAGTGTTTCGATGCCTTGCGTATCTTGTGAAAGCCATACGCATAAAATATCAACTTCTCAGGTTTTGTTTGCCATCTTCTCTTTGAATAGATAATCAAAGATGCTGTTATAATTAGGATTTTAAGGCAAAGGAAGTCAATTTTCTTACTTGCTTGTTTTTTAAAACTTGACATAAAATTATTTTATTTTCAGGTTCATAAGCTTTTTGGTTTGCTAAACCTTTCACATGCTTACGTAACAACTCTTGGACGGCTAGTTGGTGTGGTCGCCTTAAAGGAGGTAAGCAGGCTTTCTGGGTAATCATATTCCTTTTTAAATCAAAGATATCCTTTGGTAATCTCGTGGAGTAGGTAAGATACTGTGTCAGGGAGCTGTTGTATATATACTAATAATAATCAAAGGTATCCTGTGGTAAGCTAGTGGAGTAAGTAAGATACTGTGTCAGGAACCTGTTGTATATATCTTGACTTTCGTTCACTGTACGCGTGATCAGCCACATGTGCTGGTTTTCACGTAACATATTGAATGTCTTTCATTGGTAGCCGAATAAGAGCATTCTCAACGATCATTTAAAGTTCATGAATGCGCTTGCCGAACTTGAGACGATCGGAAATTGACTAACAATTTTTTTTATTGTTTACGCATAACGTCCTGATTCCGCAACCATCCCGATAACTCTCCGCTAGCATTGAACGCATTGTTTTTAGTTTAGAGAATCTTGTTTTCATTTCTTTTTGCCATTTAAATAATCTCGAGTTTGATAATTGATTCTTTTATAATTTATTTGATTTAATTGTTTGTTTATATTTACATATATATATTTCGAAAATATAAAAGGTTGAAAAAGTCAAAGAGAAATCTGGGAGAAAGATTTTCACTTTTCGGCGGGAATCTTGAACGACCTGCCTGTGAAGGATGCTAGTTTTGATCTGAATTGTTGCTCAGCTTGTGCGCAGTGTTCGAATTGAGTCGTCTCAAAAGTCTTATTTATCTGATTCACAGCTTCGTATCGCCATTGAGCAGCGTCATCACGAAGGAAAGGCAGAATTCTCTGCCCATTCAGGATCCGTGATTTTGAAACCGCATGCTTCAAATGATCACAACTCTGAGATCTAATGGCTCAAGTTTTAAGATCAAAGGATACCGATGCTTGTCTATGGCACCGATACATGCAAATTAAAATCGCTGATATAGCGACGAGTTCCTTCAACTTATCTGGTAAATTTCCGGGCTTCAGTGCTGATAGACGAGAATCAAGGTGTTATCTCCCGAGTGAGTCCGTAACGCCACAACTGGAAGCGTAAGCAAGTCACCAAATGCCACAGAATGTCCGTAATATTTGACTCTGCTTGGATTAACAGTTCTTTATATTGAATAGAGTGCACAAATAAAGCGCTCTAGTTCAATACCGTTTTCTTAACTATTGGCTTATTGCTAATTATTTTACTGACAATCCATGATTACTGGTAGTAACTAGAAGTGTATCAGGTTTCTCTTGCAGCATGTGATTTTACTATTTGTAGGTTAAAAAGTTAGGTTAACACCGTATCGGTACAAAGCTAGCAATTTGAGAATAGATGTGTTTCGCATTCCTAGTTGCCGCTGATTTCAATGACTGCAGGTTCTTTTTACATAGTGTTAGCCTCAATATAAAGTAAAATAATTCTAAATACCAATGTAGTCTTATACTTCTCACACCTGCGTGTATTGTTGAAAGTGTGACCTGTCGCTCTCCCACACTAATATTTTTGAATATTTAAGTACAAAACGAGGCTAACACTTTGCAAAGGGAATCTGCAGTCATTTAAATCACTAAAATTAATGATTTGTTTTTGCAATCGTTTGTACCATTAACTTTGACCCAGCATAAGGTCCCGTCTTCGGTAAGACTTTTACTGTCCGTAATCCGTCGTTCATTACAGTACAATACGGTTAGAAAACATTGAAAAAACAAAGTATTGCAATTACATATAGGAAATCTTGTTTTTAATCATGTTTGATTTCCTAGTTTTTGTAGAGAAATATGGCTTTTATGGGTAATTTATACATTGATATACAAATAATGATATATTACTATTTAAAGGAAATCCCTCAATTATCTTAATAATTATATTAATTAACAATTATTCATAAAGTAAAAGTGAATCGTTGTGAATATTTGCTTAGCTGCCAATGGTTTTTCGTGTATACCACTTAAGTAGAATAAATAGCTGATAAAGAGTGACTTCGATTCAGTAGGTGGAAAGGAGGAACGGCCAGCTGCACCTCCAAGAGTTTAGACGCAAATCAAAGAACTACAGCATTTTTGTGGACTTGTTAGTGCCTTCTTAAGATTTAAGAGGACTCCCCCATTCCCTCCAACTGAAAACTTTCTAGCTACGACGAAGCCATTCTATATTTCTTGTGCTGCTCGGAGGTGAATACTGCTTGGTTAATAACCTAGCTCCGATGCGAAAAATACTATATTCACTTGTATAGTATATATTGTATATAATATAGTCTTGACGACTCAAAAACTATATACAACCGTTTTCATAAATTTTTCATTGGCTGCATTTTGTCTCTTAGCAATGATTATCATTTATAATAAAGATTATTGATTTTGAAATCGAACGACTCTTATTTGACGATGACCTGGCAAAATCTTGTATTTTAAAAAATATCCTGGTTTATAATCAAATTTTCTCGAAATTCAGTGAGGGAGGGCGCTTTTTGAGCGGTAATGATTTTGAGGGTTAGTTCTGGAATAAATCTGCACTATCAACTTCAAATTAAAACTTTAGAAGTGATAAGTCCAGGTGTTTAGGCAATTGTGATAATAATGTATACCAGAAAGAATCAATTGTCTTAATATGTTGCCTACAAGCCGATTAGCACTAACCCAGGGTTAAATGTTTAACCCACGGTCTTGTTTACAATTTTACAAGGAGAGATTTTAGCTGTAATTTTGAGGTTAACAAGACTTTTCCTAGAAAAATCCAAACAGTATTCATAAATAACCGTTTACCTTTTTTAAAGAAGAAATTCCTATTTGAATTTTTTCTTAACCCAGGGTTAAACTTAACCACCCTTTGAACAACTGGGCCCAGAAGGGTTTTGTCACTCTACTAGTTGTTACGCAACATGGAAAATTGTTCTTGACTTTATCGTCATATATTTCTTATTTTAAAACAAGAAAAAAGTCTATGCGCTGATAAAAGTCAGTATGTGCTCCAATAATAAACCGGGATTTAAAGTGGCTATCCCTTGACTTGATGCGATCTTTCCGGTGGAGTATCTTAATGTCGCAAACACTAACTACATGGTTCGCGTTTCAAAGGCAAACAGAACATGCAATAAATTGAATGGTTTTCAGCCGCTGGTTGAGATGTTGAAAGCGCAGTGGTGGTGGGAAGTGGCTGTGATAATCGTCAAATATATATAGCATCAATGTGCTGGTAGCTAATATAAATACGCTAAAATAAGCACTATATTCATGTTGGTAGCGGCCTTTACCAGGCGCGTAGGCAAGGGGGGTGCACTGGGTGCACGCGCACCCCCGCACCTGATAAAAAGGTACGCTCAGACAGAATAGATACTATACGGCAAAATATGGACTGATAACCTAAGGTCCGCTCAAGCTTAATGTGCACCCCCCTTCCCCCCCCCCCCCTTCGCAGGAAAAGCTGCCTACTCGCCTGTTTACCTCTCGAAACTACGAAAAAAAATAGGTAACGAGCCTGAATACTGGCAGCCATAGAATTCCGTACTTTGTTAGTTTGTAACAGGCAAAACGTTCTTCTCCGGAATTGTTCAAAGGAGTCTCGTAAACGAGAATCGCCAAAGTTTTCAAAACTGTGATGTATTTTCAAAACAAGTGTTTTTATATATAGTATTCTTATATTGCACCTGTCGAACAAATTCAGAAAGGAAATGAAATCGATTTGAATTATTTAAGGGGGACAAAAATTAAGTTGTAAATGCCGAATGGGAAAATATTTTATTTGACCTACAGCACGAAACTAAAAAAAAACACATACAACGTATATATTGCCGAATATTATTCAATATCGCCCAATATATATTCTAATACTGCCCAATATTGCTCCCTATATCGCGGCGTTCTAAATTATATCATAATTAAATTAATATCATTAATTTCAAGATCCCTTCCAAAGAGGCAAAAAATTTCATACCACTATATACATTTTTAAAAGGCGAAGAAACTAAAATTAAGCAACGGGTGAAAAAAAACAAACTGATATCCTGAAATCTGTTGACAAAGTAACTAAAGTCAATAAATTGTATTTTTAAAAGCTTTATTTTCTGCCATAAACATAATACATTTTCCTATTTAATTCCACAAATTCTGTCTCGAAAACCACTAAGAGACAAAACCAATGTGCAGACACGAAAACCGTAATTTCTAGAACCTTGGAACATCTTTTTCCAGTACCACATGTTTTCTTGTGTCAAAGCGCCAACGGCTAAGACAGGCTTCATTGAAAGTGACAAAGTCTATTATTTACGATTGAAGAAATGTATTATATTAATTTTCCCCTAAGCTAAGTTATGGGACCGAAACTTTCCTTTTAATGATGCAGCAGTGAAACCAATAAGAAATATAGTTTTTGACATTTGTCAGAATAAGACTTTTTTTTATCATCAAGGCTCTCCATTCTTGATTGGAATTTGCGTCATTTGCGCATCGAACATCCTGCATTAGAAAGTTCTGTGCTTGTGTTGGTTTCTTGCAATGCTATTTGCATTCTGTACGACGCTTCAGCTTTTCCTCGAAGCTTTCGTAGCTTATCTTGGCAAAAACAATAGCAGCACGGGGCTACTATGGCTGCAAACGCTCTCCGGTAGCGGGCGCTGAACTTAGTGTAGACGTACGGTGTAATGGCACTGTTCAAATGGGCGAGAAATAGTCTCATAAACAAAACCTCGCAGGGAACAGTGATTTGGTATGCGTAGAGAACGAGAAATATAAAATAGAGCAACCAACACAACACAAATAATGTGACAACTGTGAGAACCATGTAGATGATTTGGCGGTTCTGACGTTCTCTTCTACTACTTATTGTACAATCTCCTAGCTTCTTTCTTCTTTTCAGTTTCACGACAATAACTGCATAAGCGACAGTTGTGATGACTAGCGGAATGAAATACATTGCTATTAGACTGAATTTATAGTATCTCTGTTTTGCTCCAAAGCCGAATGCTTTGTCGAGGTTGATGTAACAAGTTGAAACCCCATCTTTCGATACCAATTCTGTTGAATACAGATAAGGCCACTGCGTTAAAACTCCCACGAGCCATGTAGAGACAACCATTAACTTAGAAAAGCGAGTTGTGATAGAGATAGACTTGTAAGGGAAGGCGACAACTACACAACGCTCCAAACTAATTATCATTACGGTTAATATGGACACCGAGAGGGCAAGATAATCAAAGAAGATGACCGATTTACAAAGTAAAGTACCAAGCAATCCCAATACAAGCCATTGGTAGCCTCGTAGAATGAGTGATATAACTCGCGGCATGTACACAATTGAGAAGAATAACGCACAGACGGACAAATTCGCAATGTAGAAGCTAGTTGAACTTCGAGAGCGGCCTTCCTTTTTGACAAGTCGTATAACGACGCAGTTTCCAATTAAAGATGCAATCATGATCACAACATACACTAGCACACGAGTGACTACAACTGGCTGTGAATCACTGACGAAACAACCCATTATTACTTTGTCTAACGTTTGAGAATCATTTGGTTCTCTCCTTGTCTGGTTGAACAGATTTTCCATGTTGTCACCAACCTAAAAAGAATGATTTAAATTTAGTAAGTTAAAAAACATTTCTATGAAACACTTAATGACTAATTTTCTGGAAGCCCGAGGGTACGCAAAAGTCAATATTAGCAAAGAACCATTTAAATTATTATTAATATTTCAAAAGCTAAAATGTCTGAGATGTGTAAAAGTTTACTCAAGCAATGACAGACTGCCATATGCATCAAACAGACGAGAAGCTTGGATTTTATTTTAATATCTTTTGTCGCAGTTTTGATCAATTTTTTTAAAAAAACTATTTCTAAATCAGCCTGCTTTGCTTTACTTTATTTCCTTTTTTGCGAAAAGAACCTTTATTCGTGCTCGTGTTAAGGGCGACTACCTTTTTCATAAGTAATTTATTTGTGTTCCGGTTTTAAAAGCCCCAATTTAGTCAATTAACATTTATTTTTAAAAAAATCACACAATTAGTGACTCGCAGCTTGATATTCAAGATCATCTGTAAGAATAACTTTATAAGAACAACGAGACTCAAAGTAACCGGAATTTTAGAACAATCTCGGGCTAAGGCTCGAATATCAATGCAAGTGTTTTATTTATTTATTTATCTATTTATCTATCTATTTATCTATCTATTTTTTTATCTATTTACTATCTATTTATCTATTTATTTATTTATTTATTTATTTATCTGTTTATTTATCTGTTTATTTATCTGCTTATTTATCTGCTTATTTATCTATTTATTTGTCTGTTTATTTATCTGTTTATTTGTTTATTTATTTATTTTATTATTTATTTATTTTTTTATTTATTTATATATTTTTAAGATTACAGGGAGCTTAACCCCTCACTCTGGTTAATTAATTTTTCTGGTTTATTTTTTTTTAAAGATAATTATTGCTTAATTATTAAGTACCTTTAAGTTTAAGATGAATTAAAGGTGAACAGATCTTAGACCATGAAGAGGTACTGTAGTCTTCCTAGTTTAACACTATCAAAAGCTGCATGATAAAATGTTTTTGATACTCAACAAGTTTTGACATTTTTGTTCATTGATATATCACAGGTTGTCATGTGCAAATTTCATTCTGTGTTCCTAACAAGTGATGGTAAAGTTTTTACATGTGGTCATGGTCAGGGAGGGAGACTGGGACATGGCAACGAAGAGACACTGTTGGTGAGTTTGCGCAGTAGTACTGCAGCTATATTTTCTTTTCTTAAATACAGTTGTACAAGTCATGTAAATCTCACTACATATATGCAATAAACAACTGGCTACTTGAATTGTTATCTACAGAGTACCAAGAATGTATATTTACAATGAATAAAATAATAATGATAATAATAATATTAATATTAATAATAAATGAGTTTTTAAAAAAATGATAGTAACCTGAACAATAATACTAATAATGATAGTAATAATAATACTTAATAAAAAGCTAAAATTTTAATAGCTCTAGGGCATCCCAAATCTTATTTCTGCAGCAAAATATAACAATCATATTTTTTTATTTTTATGTTAATTTTTATAATTTATATTCTATATAAAAT